>CM076574.1:554515640-554701728 GCA_034641835.2 Pinus albicaulis
TCCACTACTATTCAATCAGTTCCTCCACCTGAACAACCTCATGTTGATTCCAAGGTGGACCTCTCCCCTTCTTCGCCTGTTTCTGCATCCTCCTCTTCTACTTCGCCTGGTGAAAGTCTGGATTCAAGTAACCAGGTGGTTAAGAAGAAGAAGAAGAAGACAAAGAAGAAGAAGTCTGATAAGCGAGAGGCTAAATGTACAGCTACTGTCCATGAGAAATCTCATCTTGATAGGCCGTCCGACCCTCCGCGGAAAGTCAAGTTCCCGTGCATGTTGTGCGCGGGATACCATTTGCTTCGAGACTGCCCTGGCATTCCCAAGGTGCTCGAAACATGGTCCGACAGCCGACCGCCGTTGCCTTTGACTTCCGGGAGCCAGGTTGGGGGCACGTATTCAACTGGTACTGATAAGACTCCTAAGAAACAGGGTAAGATCACCAATCCATGCAAGTTGTGTGAAGGGCACCATGCCATTCACCTTTGTCCTTATATGGGCGAAGCCAAACTAGTTTTGGACAACTCGACCGGCTCTACACCATGCCTTCCACCTGGTTATAATCGGCTTTCTTCGAGTCCTCTGCCAGCTGATCCCATGATTGGTCAAGAGTTATCCTTGGTCGATCCCACTCCCCCAGAAATTCAAATTCACGAATCCGTCCCTGACCAACCATTGGTCGTGGGATCGGTTGAATTGGCCCCGTCCACGGTGCACCAGGTCTTTTCTGTCGAGAGTGGACCTCACACCCCCCATGTTCTTCTGATCTCTTCAGATTCTTCAGACTTGGAGAAAGATTCTCCTGTCCCTGTGCTTCAAGAAGCCCCTCCTCCGCCTCCCATGATGGAGGCTACGGAGGATATTCCTCCCACCTTCGAGATGGAGGTCATGGAGGAGGCTTCTGCTTCCGTAACATCAGGGGAAGACCTTCGCTTGTCGATGGTAGCCCCTCCGAGTAGTTTGGTCGCTTCCTTTGACTGGAATCGATTTGCAAGATTTCGCCTTCCGTCTTATGTGCCTTTCGAGATCACAGTACAGGCTCTTGGTCTGGTTGTACCCAGCACCATTATAGACGAAGGTGCGTCTGTTAGTATTCTGTCTTCAACTACCTGGCAAGCTTTCGGTTCGCCGCCGCTTGCGCCTGTTATGCAGAATCTGCTCACTTTTAACAGAAGGACGAGTCAACCGTTGGGGATCCTTCCAAGGTTACCTGTTACTTTGGGAGGCAAAACCGTCCATATGGACGTGATGGTTGTTCCAGGCCCCTTGGATTTCAATCTGCTCCTGGGGCGAGATTACACTTATGCCATGGGAGCGCTCGTCTCCTCCCTCTTTCGCGTGATGTGCTTCCCACATGAAGGACGGATCATGACCATTGATCAGCTTTCGTTCTTTGGTCCTAATGTGGCAACTGGTCCACCATCACCCCCTCCAGGTTTTTATCCACCCGTTGTATCTGCTCCACCACAGGTCAACTATGTGTCTACTTACCCCGTGCCTGTGCTCAGTGATGATGCCGTTGTGCATAATGTGCTGGGGGCATTGGGTCCTGACTTCCAGGATGTTTCCCTTCCATCAGGAGTGGAACTCTTGGAAGCACCGCCTTCTTGTTCATTTTGATGTAAGTCGGTTAGAGCACGGTTCCCTCCCTGGGTCAAGCTCTTTAAAAAATGAAACAAGGTTCTCGGAGCATAGTTCCTCCATTTGTGTCACGCTCCTTAAAACATGAAACAAGTTGTTTGAGGACAGTTCTTTTAAGTGTGTCAACCTCGTTAAAATAATGAAACACGAGCATGTTCAATTCGACTTTTTGTTTTGAACCTTCACTCCATTTTCAATGGACTGAAGCTTGGGGGGCATGCACCTCGAATTGAGACATCATGCCGGGGGGCATGCCCGTCTTCCTCATTTCAAGCATAGTTTGCATATGTGTGTGTTCATGTGTGCTTTTAAGCTTGCGTAAAAATGAAATGTGTGATTAGATACATTGTGTGGATACATTTCGCATTGGGTCGTTTGTTATGTAACTGATACATTAGATTACATCTGTATTAGAAATTTGCATGACATATAGAAAACATCATCACATGTAAAGAAAGATCCATCCAAAATAGTCGTATGTATATATATATGTGTGTGTCGAAATGTTTGCACAGTGTGCATCACAAAACTCAAAAAATATACATAATTGTCTTAATACATCCTGAGACACTGTGTCTCTCAAAAATAGGTGTGGCTAAATCCTAGAGACTAATCCACATGGTGCTCATGATAGCACGTCACTGCACGCACTAGGCGCCTCAGAATTCGGTGGATCCGGTTCGGAACTCCCACCGTATGGTGCTGGTATGCCATCGGTACATCTGATAGTCGGGCATAGTCTGGGATCCCATGGGCAATCCCCTCGAGGTTCTGGATCAGTTCCTCTCCTCCGGTGCCTTCCCCCTGGATCTCAGGGGTGAGTTGTGTCCTCCGGGAGATAGGAGACATCCCGGCTGGTCTCTCAGGTCCTACATCTGCATGCATATATAATTGTGTCAAGACAAATGTGTATTAACAAAAAAAAAAAACATATAAACATAAAATCAAAAATATGAGGTCTTACCCAGCTCCTCGTCCCAGTCGTCTCCTTCTGGTAGTGGGAGATCTGGGTCCCCGGTAAAGTCAGTTCCCGAATAGGGCCAATCTTCCATGACGATCAGTTGGCGCCGTAGCCACCTAAAGAACTCTGGCCTCCAGGACATCTGTTGGCCACCTCCAGATCTGGGCATCAGTGCTGCCCAGCGAGCCATTCGCGGCTCTCGTGGTATTGGACTCGCCACTGCGGCCCCTTGGCCCTGGAAGATTGGTATGCGTTCCAGAATGAACGATACCAAGATGGAACCATACCCGAACTGCTTCAGTTTCCCCTGTTTGCACTTTGTGAGCTGCCTTTTCATGTTGATGGTTACTGCTTCTGCCCAGTTGAACAGTAGGGGACCCATGCATTCTGAGGCTAACAGGAGTTGAGTCTTCGTGGCCTCGTGCGGAGCCTAGGACCCAGCAGCCCGCGTAATGGTGTGGAGAACTACTCTCAGTGCTAGATCAGGGATGGTGGAGATGTATACCTTCTTGCTTCCTGATCCTGTTTGTGCCCCTCGGCACACCCGCGCCATTACCTATTCCATCTTTTCCCCTGATGGTCTGCTCCCAGTCAGTACAGGGATTGGACCTCTGCGGGACAATCCAGTAATGAAATAAATGTCAGTGACCTCCAGTTCTAACACCTGGTCTCGTAGCCTGAACACTTGTTCATTTTCATCCCAGATGCTGATTAGATATTGGAGGAGCTCAGGCTGAGCTCGTAAACATGGCGTGAGGAAGAACTTTTTCAATCCACAGTCTCTTAGAGCGTTCATACAAGCTTGGCTTTGCATGGCCTCTTCATCCTCATCTCCGTGCTCTCGTTCCTTCCATTTGATTGCCATTTTGAGTGGTTATCTGCATTCATATGGTCAAAAACCCCTGATTAGATCTTTTGTGAGCTTCAAATTTCAAGAAATTTGGTGTAAATACCAGAATTTTAGGCGGAAAATTAGGTTCGGCCGCTGGCGCGGCTGTTTTGCTAACAGTCGCGCCATGTGGCGCGAGCCCTTTAGTAAAAAGAGCTCAGTGGCGCGGGTCCGTGCCCGATACCCGCGCCACTGGGCCCGGCCCTAAAATTTTAAAAGTGGCCACACAAAGTTGATTTCTAAGGGAAAACCATTAAAAAATCTATGGAAATGAAGAGCTAAGGAGCGCCTATTACCTGTGACAGACGAGAAGCTGAATGGTTGCCTGGATTGGTCGCAATCACCGTCAGAAGATTCTGCTCCAAAAGGACCACTGTTGCTTTCCACAAGGTAAATAGTAAAAAGTAATTTCATTTTTTACCAATTAGACATATTTATAAATTTTTCGACGTTAAATGAGCTTTAAAAGTTATTTTTGTCAAATATTTGCATATGTTGTGTCGAAAATGGATTTTACGCTTGCTTGGTATGTGCAGCAGCAGGTTTTTGCGACTTAAAAAGATGGAGACGAGTTGTATTTTATACTTTTTCGGACTCGGTAAATACACGAAAAAGTCACTCTGGAGTCATCTTTCAGCTCTTTTTTGACTCTCTAAATATGAAAAGATTGCCGAGGCCCTTGTCGTTTCGATCTCGTTAAAATGGACACGAATCGACATCCACCCAGTATAAGTTTAACCCTTTTTCGGGCTGGGATGGATTGATTACGAAAAAGGAATACCCTAGCCTATCGCGACTAGGAGGTTTTCCCGGACATTGTTTTCTACCTTTTCGGATCTGGGGAACTATTTACGAAAAGGGACCTGTGGAGTTTTCTTTTCAATTGTCTTTTCAAACTCTCTAAACATGAAAAGACGCCGAGTTCTTCCTTTGTCAGACTCGTTAAAACCTGAGTTTTCTTTTCAGCTGTCTTTTCAAACTCTCTAAACATGAAAAGACGCCGAGTTCTTCCTTTGTCAGACTCGTTAAAACCTGATGACATCGGATTTAGTCGAAATGACGTTCTCCGAGTTTCTCCTTCCTAGGACTCGTTAAATGCACTAGGATGGATTCGCCCGAAGGGCGGACTTATATCACAAGCATATGCTATCCCCTTCAAGTTTGTTATCAAAAATAATTGGGGTACTCGCCAGAAATGGTGGGGGAAAAATGGAACCATTGTCGTTGTCGTCGGCAGTATGTCGCTCTTGAACATGGCACTTGTCTGCATTCGTGTCGGGTTGGGGACATCTCATCTCGCTGCTTCACTTTGCCTCCATGGGTTTGGGTAATCTCTTTTGACCTCTCATCTGTTCACTGCCTCGTCACCATGACCTCTGATCCGCTGATGTCAAATACTGCCAAGTCCATTGTCGTGCCGTTCATGTGTTCAAGAGAAGTTGGCCTCTGCAAATATCAACCTTCCTCTGTTTCTCATACGATCCTGATTCACAACATAACATCATGTTCCTCTGTCTCGTGTCGATGATGTGGGAATCATTATGGCCCACCTTCGATCAAGGTCACTTCCTGTCGACATCAACTCATTATCCAGGAAGTTGGTCTAGAGACTCCTTCTGGTACCTTGGAGCCTGCATGCCTCAATGGCAGGTTTGTCGCATTCGACGAGAGGTTTACATCATTGGCCTCCGATCGAGTGATTCTGCGGGTGTTCGACGTCAACTCATTTATTCGCACGCCGTAGATTGTACCTGTAGTGCCTTGAGGACCATTTTCATTATTGGTGGTTTCTCTCGCGTCGGTTAACATCTTTCATCATTGGCTGGTAATCCGACGATGTTCTTGCATGTTCGACTTCAGCTCACATATTCACATGCATGAACTTGTACTTTGTTGGGTCGAGATGGAGCGCAAGACCCTGGACTGTGTCTGTTGTAGTCCAGGCTGTGATTGTGGATTATTATCATTATGTACATGACTCACTGATTGGATGGTTGCGACCATACCTGAGTCTATTTATTTGATCTTAGTTGGATGGCTGCGCCCATACCCTGGATCCGGATTATAGCTTACTCTGTTTCGGATGGCTGCGTCCATACCACTTATACATCATGTACTTGAGATATCAGTTGTATCTTTCTGCGCAGGTTTTCCGACGGCGGGCCTTCAGTTGAACATGTTCTCGTAAAGCATTTCACCCCTCTCCCTCTCGGGCCTCATACTTTAGGGGGCATCTGTTACGCAGTAATTTGTCACCGTCCTTACCATTCCCCATCCCGCACAATGGAGGACCCATTCTGTGACCTGTGGACATTGTCATGCCTTGAAAACATCATCAATGCATCCCTCTGAACATGAGCTTTATTTGCCCTTGAGACATCTCCATGCAAAAGTCATAAAAAACAGCCCTTTTAGCATTGGCGCGGGCAAGCAGTTCAGTACTCGCGCCAATGGGGAAATTAATGCAAAGAGGTCGCGCCACCTGGCGCTCTGTCATAGAACCGTAGTCGCGCCACCCAATTTGGGAGTTGTTTTTTAAATATGGATGGCGGGAGTTGAGTTCTAACAAATTCACAAACCATCACCTATCTTGAGTTGGGAGGTTGGCTGCGGGAGTTCTATGGAGGAAGTGGTTTTGCCACCTCCCATGGAACCTTCCTTGTTGATAGGGCCAATCCCATAATAATAGGGATCCCAACTCCTCCTTCCCCATCTATAAAAGCTTGCTCAGATCAATGGCAAGCTAGTCTTGAAGTGCCTAAGCTCTGAATCTCCATATTCCCAAGAGCCTTTGTGTTGTAAAGCACCCTCTCTTTCCCCTAAGGCTGACTCAAGTAAGGAGACCATTGTCACGAGACTCGGGAGAGGTTTTCCCTTTCCTTGGCGAGCTTTGCGAGACGTGGACGACTGGAGACCCGTCCGAAGGAGACCGCGACGTCAGAACTTGGTTGTAATCTTTCTTCGCTGGTTATTTTAATACATGATTATGATTATGGTTCCACTCCGTTTTCCATCATGTTAATGCGAGTACGTCCTTTCGGACTGACGTTTAGTTACGTATGCTGGCTTCTATGCTTGTATCTGTTCATTTCTTCCATGTGCAGGTGTTCATCCGCGGAGATCGTGGAGGGATTGTGATCTGCCAAGGCTGAGAAACGGGGACGCTTCTTCTTCAGATCCTAGCGTTGGAATCCAGTAGGCTTCTATCTCCACCTCTTTTCATTCGTGATTAGGAACCCGCGTCATGACATTGTTTGTTTGTTGCTAGACCGTCGGGCTAGGTAGGGATCGCCCCGCACGCGCAGGGGATTACCTCCTCAACAACAAAGGGATCCCTTGCTTCTCGTGAAGCCAAGTCCCCATATAGGTATCAAATTTCTGATACCACATCCTTGGTGATTGTTTTAACCCACACAAAGACTTCTTTAACCTGCATACCAGCTCTTTCTTCTCCTTCACCATAAAGCCTTCAGTTTGTTTTATGTAGACCTCCTCTTCCAGATCCCCGTGAAGAAATGTTGTCTTCACATCCATCTGTTTTACCTCAAAATCAAATGCAGCTATTGGAAATGATCGAGAGGGGGTGAATCGCATTTACCGCATATTCGTAACTTTACTTTTTCTTGCTTCTAAAACCCATAATGCGACTTCCCGATATGCACTCGCGTATATAATGCAGAGCACACTTTAAGAAACTAAAGTATATGCGTATACACAAAGATCTAATTATGTCATTAATTCTTCACTTATATCATTCCATCATTCATTCATCAGATGTTTAATAAACAATAAACATGTGCAGTAAGAACAGAATAAACCATCACACAAAGCATCACACATGAACACCAAGATTTTTAGGTGGAAACCCAAGTCGGGAGAAAACCACCGCTGCCGTTGCTCAGCCTTCAATAATTTATTATAGAGAAAACATCTTACAACTTATGTGCCGGTGCAGACTCCTACCAGCACACAAGCACCCACCTGCGCTCGTTTACCAGCCTCTCCTGGAAGGGAGCTCCAACCCCCCTGACTCGTTTACCATCCTCTCCTGGAAGGGAGCTACGACCCCCTGATCTTGTTTACCAACCTCTCCTGGAAGGGAGCTTCAACCCCCTGACTGAAGGCTACAACCCTCAGCACCTCTATGGACCACGTTTCATCAATTTTCACACTGGATCCAAGGCTCCCTCTAGGACACCACTTGCAGGCCACGTTTCATCATATTTTCAGACTAGACCCTTTCCATACTTTTAAGCACAGTCAACCATAAAACAGATACATATAACTCACTGACAGATATCAGTAAACCACCAGAATAGATCAGACATTTCTTACCACAGACTTCAGCAAACCCTAGTTTGCATACGCGCTTTCCTTTCTCTGATGTCGCGTATATACGCACTTCCGTTCACACAAACCAGCGTATACTTTTGTACATATTACAGAGCTAATTTTATTGCGCATACGCGATTTTTCTTCAGAGAAGCCGCGTATATACGCGCTTCCTCTTCGGCGAACTAGCGTATGGTTCTTCAGACTTTTATGTCATTACAATTCTTCACAACAGATACATCACTTCAGATTTTACCCTTTACCTCAGACAGATATTCGCCTCATCACAGATCTAATCATTCCATAAACAGATCTAGCAAATACAAGTATATTTCAGATCTAGATCCCCTTCTTCATCATTGTTCAGATCTATGATTCAACTGTAACCCTTTCCATTCAGATCTACTTCAAAGAGGAGTATTCATTCAAGCTCAGACATCTTGCCCCCACACTCATGATTTGCATAATGAATTTCTTCTCCTTATATAGGTTTACCCTCTTTCAATACCATGAGCCAAAACCACATTACATCCGATGGTATTCTTGGACGGGGTCATTTAGGCGAATCATTACCCAATACAATGGGTCAATACCATGGTGGTTACCCCTGGTTTTGCACTTTTTGAGCGCTTTTTCCCATACGCGACTTGGCACGTTCTTTTCCGCGTGCATACGTGACTTCCTCTAGACAAATACGCGTATGCTTAGAGACATACTCTTCTCACCATAGATTTAGCACATGCTAAATTCCTTTCTTCATTGCCTTCTGTACTCACTGTATATACATCAGATTTAGTTCATCAAGACATATTCTATCAAGCACAACTTCATCAAGTAAGTTGCCATCATCTTCATCATATTGCTAACAAACATCATTTCATATCAGATTTACATCATTTACCAAGCCCATCAGGTCAAGAATAACTTCATCAGGTGGATTGCCATCAAGGACAACACCTGCCAACATTCTCATGTCTTCATCTTCATTCAGTGGGTTGCCATCAAGGGCAACACTCTGCATCATATTGCCAACAATCTCCCCCTTTGGACTTGATGGCAACCACGATGGTGTTTGACCATCACAACAGATAGGTACCATGTCACTCTCCCCATTTTTGACACCATTCTTTCTCTTCATTCAAACACCATGTCACTCTCCCCCTTTGACATCAAGGGCAAAGGGCAGATCAAAACCAACACATTCTCCCCCTGTTCTGCAGATCTGATATACTGAAGTGACCAAGCTCCCCCTGAGTTCATGCTGAATCTTCAAAACATATTTTCAATGAAGTACATGACTCTATGACTTTCCTATCACCAATGACTCATACTTACATCAAATATCCAACCAAGTGGATTTACATATGAGACTCAACTACCCAACCAAGTGGGTTTACAAATTTGACAAGTCCTTACATGACTGAATATTACAAATTTACATCATAGGTCTCAACATGACCTTTTCATCAAATTACAAATATGACTTTTCATGATCAATACCAGAAAAACCTCAAGAAATATCATAAATCAGAACCACCATAATGCCAACAATGCATTATACTCAGCAATGCTAATGCTCCCCCTGAAAATGTGCTTCCGAACATCCTTTCTATGTGACTAAGGCTCCCCCTTAGTTTGTGCATCCTGAACACTTTCACCAAAAAATCATCAAGGCATCTTTATCAAAAAATTAGAAATAGAATTATGAGAACTGGAACAGCACCAGAGATACCAAACAGCACTACAGCTGTGTTGAAGAGAGCTGACTCCAAACAGAAAAATGTCAGCAATCATACATACGCGGTTTTCTTTGCAAGAACTCGCGTATATACGCGACTGTGTTTCAAGAAATCCGCGTATCCAATGCCATCTTCTAAATTTATGCAGATTTGTTCGTTTGACTGGCAGAGAAAACTCCCAGCTTCTGTCTTAGATACTCGAACGCTTCCCTGGGTATAGGTTTGGTAAAGATATCAGCAACTTGTTCTTTGGAGGGAACATACTCCAACTTCACCTTTTGCTCAAGCACTTGTTCACGTAAGAAGTGATACTTGATGGGAATGTGCTTGGTCTTCGAATGCATAACATGATTCTTTGAAATACCGATGGCACTTGTATTGTCACACTTAATGGGGACAGGAGGTGTACATTTGATTTGAAAATCTTGTAAGGTTTGCATCATCCAAAGGAGTTGAGTGCAACAAGATGCGGCAGCCACATATTCTGCTTCTGCTGTAGATAAGGCAATAGAATTTTTCTTCTTGCTAAACCAAGATACTAACCGGGGTCCCATATAGAATGCACCACCACTAGTGCTTTTCCGATCATCAACACTTCCAGCCCAATCTGCATCAGTGTAAGCATGAAGAGTAAGATCAGCATTCTTAGGATACCATAGACCAAAGTCTTGAGTTCCTTGTAGATATTTGAATAGTCTTTTAACAGCCTGAAGGTGAGACTCTTTTGGATTAGCTTGGAATCGTCCAACAATCCCAACTGCATGCATAATGTCTGGTCTAGTCCCAGTGAGATAAAGTAGACTTCCTATCATTGATCTGTATTCTGGTTGATTCATCGGGGGAGAATCATCATGAGAACTAAGATTACATCCGGTTATCATTGGTGTACTTACAGGTTTGCATTCTTCCATGCCATACTTCTTCAGAATTTGCTTAAGATATTTTTCTTGTGATAGGAATATACCATCTGCAGTTTGATGCACTTGCAATCCAAGAAAGAATGTTAGTTCCCCAAGTAAGGACATTTCAAATTCTTGCTGCATGACAGAAGCAAATTTTTGACTCATAGATTCTTCGTTAGTCCCAAAAATGATATCATCAACATATACAACCACAATCAATAGTTTATCATTTTCAACTTTTGTGTATAAGTTGCTATCAGCAGATCCCTTTGAAAATCCTTGTTGATGAAGATATTTGTCAAGACGATAGTACCAAGCCCTTGGAGCTTGTTTGAGACCATATAGAGCCTTTTTAAGTCTACAAACAAGATTTGCATCATTTCCCAAAATGAATCCTTCCGGTTGTTCTATGTATACTTCTTCTTCTAGATCACCATTAAGAAAAGCAGATTTAACATCCATTTGATAAACTTTGATTTGTTGATAACTTGAAAAAGCAAGAAACATTCTTATGGCTTCAAGTCTAGCTACAGGAGCAAAAGTTTCTTCAAAGTCTATACCTTCTTGTTGAGTATTACCTTTGCAAACCAATCTAGCTTTGTTTCTTACAACATCCCCATGCTCATTTAACTTGTTCTTGAAAATCCATTTAGTTCCAATGACATTTTTATCATGTGGTCTTGGTACCAATTCCCAAGTGTCATTCTTTTCAATTTGATCAAGCTCTTCATTCATGGTTTGCTTCCAACATTCATCTTTGCTAGCTTGATTGACATTGTGTGGTTCAATTGTGGATAGAAGTGCCAGATGACTAGAAGATCCCACAAGAGTTCTCCTTGTTCGTACACCTGATTCCTTGTCTCCCAAAATTTGAGATTCAGGATGATTCTTTTGAACATATCTGGATGGAGCTTTTTCAGATAGATCATCTTTAGGTTCTTCATTGGATCCACTGTCTATATCATTTCTATTTGATGTAGAAGGACATAAGTCACCATCATCTTCTTTTGTTGTTTGTTTTTCTTCTTTAGGAGCTGCAGGAGACTCATCAATAACAACATCAATACATTCAACAATCTTTAGAAGCCTTTTATTGTAACATTTGTATGCTTTGCTTGAAGATGAGTAACCAAGAAATATCCCTTCATCTGATCTAGGTTCAAACTTGCCAAGCTTTTCATCATTATTTTTGATAAAGCATTTACTTCCAAAATCTCTAAAATGCTTCACAGATGGAGAATTACCATACCGTAGTTCATATGGAGTTTTGTCACTATTTACCCGAACATGAGCCTTGTTGAGAATGTTAACTGCTGTATGTGCTGCTTCTCCCCAGAACATGTCAGGAGTTCCAGAATCATCGAGCATAGCTCTAGCCATTTGTTGAATTGTTCTATTCATTCTTTCTGCTACGCCATTTTGTTGTGGAGTACCTGCTACAGAGAATTGTCTTTTTATGCCATGTTGTTCAAAAAATTCAAAGAATTCATTTGATGTATATTCTCCTCCTCGATCAGATCTAAGACACTTGATTTTTAGATCTAATTCATTTTCAACTAATGCTTTGAAGATCTGAAAATTTTCAAATGCTTCATCTTTGTGTTTAATGAGCCCGATCCAACACATTCTAGAGTAATCATCAATGAATAAGATATATTATTCTTCCCCACGTGGTGAATTTTTCCTCATAGGTCCACATATGTCAGTATGAATGAGTTCAAGAGGCTCACTTGATGATCCTTCTTTGGCATTAAATCGTACTCTGGTCTGCTTACCGAATTGACAAGATTTGCATATGATACTTTCTGGTAGATTAATTTTGGGAAGACCACGAACAGCTTGAAGTCTGCTTGCTTTGTTGATTTGAGAGAAGCTCAGATGCCCCAGCCTTCTATGCCATAGCCAATTTTCTGAAGACTTACTCAAGTAACATTGATCTACGTCGTTCAATACATACAGGTTGCTTGGATTTCTTTTTCCTTTTATAATGATTTTACCTGTATCAAGATCACGAACCACACATTCTTTTGAACTAAAGACCACTTCTGTTCCTTGATCACACATTTGACTTACACTTAACAAGTTATGCCTTAATCCATCCACATACATGACATCATTAGCCTTCACCTTTTCTTTTAGAAATACTGACCCTTTTCCTTTAATTATAGCAGGAGTGTCATTTCCAAATGTAACTTTCTTTTCCTTTTCTAGAGCATTATATGTAAGGAGTTTGTTTTTGTCACCTGTCATGTGTCTTGAGCACCCACTATCAATGTACCATTGATTTTCTTCACCTTCTGCAAATAACGCTATCCCACAATTTTCAACCTGTATTTCTTTCTTTTTCCACACTTTAGAGCTTGAGGGAACATGTTCTTTTGGCTGGACCTTGCTCCTGCATTCAGATTCTTCATGACCAAAGTTATTGCAATAAGAACATTCAACTTCGTTTTGAAGAGGAGAAAAGTTGTTATAGGTGTTCTTCTTTGGTTCAATATTCATCCTTTTCTTTCTTGCTTCTCTTGTCATGATGGTTTTATATGCAACACATTGAACAACTTTATGACCAAAATTGTGACATGAGAAACATTGTCCATTGAAGTAGAAATTTCTGCGATCATGAAATCTTATATTTGAATTTACCTGTTGGTTGTAGCTTCTTTGAAAAGTCTCCCTGTTAGTGTTCCTTGATTTGAGATGATCATGCTTTACCTGTAAAGATCCTTTGTTCCCTTGCTGAGTGGCTGAATGTAGAGGACTAGTTGTGGCTGCTTTCAGATAATTTGGTGCTGAAGTCTGGGAAGATTCCCCAGTATATCCAAGACCTGTTTTTATAAGAGGAGACTGTTGTATCTTGATAATCTCATCTAAGGTTTCTGAACCCTTAGCAAATCTAATATTGAGAGTCTTCACTTTCTCATTATCTTTCCTTAGACTTACTACTTCACACTCCAATTCCTCAATGTGTTTTTCCTTTGCTTCAAGCTGATTTTCAAGAGTCTCTATGATTATGTTCTTTTCTTCTAGGCTTACTTTGAGTTGATTGTTTTCTTCAAGAAAATCATTGTCCTCTAGAGCATCCACAAAAGTATCATTTTCTTCTCTTTGTTCAAATTCCATGAGAAGTCTAAAATCTTCTTCACATTTCACTATCAGATGACCCATCACTGTCTTCATTAGTATAATAACTTTTTCTTGTGCTAGATCGATTCTTATTCCTTCTTGCTTCTTCTTTTCCTTTAGCCGAAGTTTCTTTATAAGGACATTTTGCAGCATAATGACCAACTCTTCCACAATTAAAACATTTGAAAGGAAGCTTACCTTTGAACTTTCCGGTACCTAGTTGAAGTCTTCTCACAAAATTTACTTCTTCTTCTTCTTCAGATATATAGCTAGATTCTTTGACAACTTCCTTTTCTTTTCCTTTTGCAGACGCCTTAAAAACAGCTTCTTTGATTTGAGAAGGACCTCCTTGTCTCATTTCAAAAGCAGTCAGAATACCATGTAATTGAACAATAGTAAGAGTTTGCAGATCTTGCCTTTCTTCAATAGGTGAAACTTTAGAGTCAAATTTTGAAGTCAAGGATCTTAAGACTTTTTCCACCAGAGTAGTATCGGTTATGGTTTCACCCAAATTTCTCATCCGATTTACAATATCATCTAGACGAAGAAAGAAACTGGCAACACTTTCATCACAATGCATCTTCAAATTTTCATATTTGATTCTAAGAGTTTGAAGTTTTGCACTTTTTACCTTTGTATCTCCTTCATAGCTCAGAATGATTTTGTCCCATATTTCTTTTGCTGAATGTAGCTGCATCACTTTAGCAAATTCTGATTCAGACATGCTTCCTAATAAGACATTAACTGCTTTGGCATTGATTTCATACTTCTTCCTTTCAGCTGCATCAGTAGGAATACTTGTCGGGTATTGATAACCTTCTTCCACGATTGCCCAGCACATCTGCACCAAGACTTTGCGGATATGTTTTTATGTTTTAGTTAGTACCTTCGAATATCAGTTGCTTCCATTGAATGAGTGCGTTTATTAGCCTTTACTCCTTCTTGACTTCCCCATTGCGACGGATCTTTCTTCAAGCGAATCTTCTTCAGCGATCAAGCTTCTCTTGAAGGATTTTGCTCGATACAAATTGTTAGGAAAAATGCGGGAGAGTGAATCGGTATTTACGCATTCAAACTTTTACTTTCTTTGCTTCTAAAACCCACTCTGTAACTTTCACAATCTGAGACTGGCGTATATACGGATACCCTTTAAAGAACTAGTGTACACGAGAGATCTAATTATGTCATTAATTCTTCACTTATATCTTTCCATCATTCATTCATTATATGTTCTATAAACAGTAAACATGTGTAGTAAGAACAGAACAAACCATCACACAAAGCATCACACATGAACACCAGGATTTTTAGGTGGAAACCCAAGTCGGGAGAAAACCACCGCTGCAGTTGCTCAGCCTTCAATATTTTATTATATAGAAAACATCTTACAACATATGTGCTGGCGCAGACTTGACCAGCACGCAGGCACCCACCTGCGCTCGTTTACCATAGGCCTCTCACAGGAAGGAGCCAACCCTCCTAACTCGTTTACCGTACTCTCTTGGAAGGAGCTACGACCCCGGCCTGGATTTTACCCCGGCCTCTCACGGAAGGGAGCCTCTCGGCCCCACTGATCTGCCGTTTACAGCCTCTCCTGGAAGGAGATTCTTGACCAAAGGCCTGGCCTACGGCTGCTATGGACCATGTTTCATCAATTTCCTGCTGGATCAAGGCTCCCTCTAGGACATGATTCAAACCCGTTTTCATCATATTTTCAGACTGGACCCTTCCATACTTTTAAGCACAGTCAACCATGAAACAGATACATATAACTCACTGACAGATATCAGTAAACCAGCAGAACAGATCAGACATTTCTTACCACAGACTTCAGCAAACCCTAGTTTGCATACGCGCTTTCCTTTCTCTGATGTCGCGTATATACGCGCTTCCGTTCACACAAACCAGCGTATACTTCTGTACATATTACAGAGCTAATTTTATTGCGCATACGCGCTTTTTCTTCAGAGAAGCCACGTATATACGTGCTTCCTCTTCGGCGAACTAGCGTATGGTTCTTCAGACTTTTATGTCATTACAATTCTTCACAACAGATACATCACTTCAGATTTTACCCTTTACCTCAGAGAGATATTCGCCTCATCACAGATCTAATCATTCCATAAACAGATCTAGCAAATACAAGTATATTTCAGATCTAGATCCCCTTCTTCATCATTGTTTAGATCTATCATTCAACTGTAACCCTTTCCATTCAGATCTACTTCAGAGAGGAGTATTCATTCAAGCTCAGACATCTTGCCCCCACACTCATGATTTGCATAATGAATTTCTTCTCCTTATATAGGTTTACCCTCTTTCAATACCATTAGCCAAAACCACATTACATCCGATGGTATTCTTGGACGGGGTCATTTAGGTGAATCATTACCCAATACAATGGGTCAATACCATGGTGGTTACCCCTGGTTTTGCACTTTTTGAGCGCTTTTTCCCATACGCGACTTGGCACGTTCTTTTCCGCGTGCATACGCGACTTCCCCTAGACAAATACGCGTATGCTTAGAGACATACTCTTCTCACCATAGATTTAGCACATGCTGAATTCCTTTCTTCATTGCCTTCTGTACTCACTGTAGATACATCAGATTTAGTTCATCAAGACATATTCTATCAAGCACAATTTCATCAAGTAAGTTGCCATCATCTTCATCATATTGCTAACAAACATCATTTCATATCAGATTTACATCATTTACCAAGCCCATCAGGTCAAGAATAACTTCATCAGGTGGATTGCCATCAAGGACAACACCTGCCAGCATTCTCATGTCTTCATCTTCATTCAGTGGGTTGCCATCAAGGACAACACAAAAAAATGCTGTAATATGACAGCGTATGAGATAAAATACAATCTAATAAGTAACCTTGCTTGGCAGGAGAAAAAATATCACCAAATCAATTCCCGGCACTTGGGAATAACCTTTCGCTACCAACCGAGCTTTGTATTTCTCCACCTTGCCTTCTACATTCATCTTCTTCTTAAACACCCATTTGCTCCCAATGGGCTTCCTTCCAGCCGGCAACTCCACCAGATCCCATGCATCATTTTTGTGCAAGGATGTCATTTCATCAACCATGGCCTCCTTCCAGAGTTTTCCATCCTCTGAATCTACTGCCTCCCTGATAGTTCTGGGTTCATCATCAGTTATAGTTAAGGAAAAACCTAAACAAAAAGCAGATGGACTATACCTTTCTGGTTGCCTTCTTTCCCGAACTGATCTTCTCAAAGCTAGAGTTTGTGGCTCTTCATCTTCTGAGTCTTCTTCTGTTGTAGAGTCTGATTCATCGTCCTTTAGCTCAAACTCTACTTCTCAGGTTCCTTTGGTAGGAATTCATGTTTAAAAACATATTTCACTTCTCTAAACACCACATCTCGGATGTACACAACCTTCCTTGTTTCTAGGTTGCAAAGCTTGTAACCCTTTAAACCATCCTTTTAATAAAGATAATTGCTGAGTTGTTATCCCAATAGTGCTTTTCTCCTTTGGGTGCTTCTTTGCCATGCATCTGCATCCATGCTTAGATGTAGAAAGAGAGGGTTTCTTGCAGGTCCATACCTCATGTGGAGTATTGTCCTCAACAATGATGGAAAGGAGATACGGTAGCAGGATAGCATGCGGTTTTCCACCGCATACCTTAAAATTCTTGTCCTAACCCCGTACCACTGGGCATGCTTCTTGCCCTTTCCATCAACATTCTGTTCATTATTTATGCAAATCTGTTTTGCTGAGGTGTGCATGGAGTAGTCTTCTTCCGTGCTATACCATTACAGAACTCTTCAAATTCCTTCTTGCGAAACTCCACACCATTATCTATCCTCGGCACCTTTATCTTCTTCTCTGTCTAGTTTTCCACTAGAGCCTTAAATTCTTTAAATCTGTCAAAGAATTCAAATTTATTCCTCAAGAAATATATCCATGTATTCCTTGAGAAGTCATCTATGAATAAAACATAGTACACAGACTTACCCAGTGATGGAATCGACACAGGTCCAAACACATCATTGTGCACAAGCTCTAATATCTTGTTCTCCCTCTTAGCACCAGAAGGAAAACTCACCCGATTCTGCTTCCTATATACACAATGTTCACAGAAATCAAAATCTAGAGAGCTATTAGACATACCTTCTACCATACCATTTCTATGCAGTATCCAAAGGCCCTTTTCTCCAATATGTCCAAGCCTTTGATGCCATAGCATGGTCTTTTCTCCAGAGACAGCTAGGCTTTCCGCTCCTCTTTAAAGAACCACAGAACTATTACACCCATCAATAACAGTGCTACCTTGTAGCTTGTACAGAGTTCCAGTCTGAACTCCCCGCATTAATACCAGTGCTCCCCGAACCATCTTGTAGGCATATTTCTCGAACACTGTTTTTACACCTGCATCATCCATCTTGCTTACAGAAATCAGATTTCTGGCCAATGCAGGAATATGCAGAACACCAGGAAGTGTTCTAATCCTTCCACCTTGCAGCTTCAGCTTGACCTTTCCACGTCTGATGATTCTGGCCCTCCTATCATCCCCTAGGAAGAAATCACCACCATCATATTTCTCATACTCGCAGAACCACTCCCTATGGGGAGTGAAGTGAAAGGATGCACCTGAGTCAATCAACCATGACTCATGATCTACATGTGTATTTGAAGAAGAAGCCAAATACACATCCCCACCTTCATCCCAGGTGGGTTTTGCCTCTGTAGAAGGAGCTTCATCAGATCCCTTTCCTTTCTCAGGAGCTTTAGATCTGCATTCCTTTTTGTAGTGTCCTTCCTTTCCGCATTTCCAGCACACCTTTACAAACTTTCCGGGAGATTTAGATCTCCCTCTAGATTTAGATCTCCCACTCGAAACCTTATTCTTGTTTCTGTTCTGGGACCTTCCTCGTACAGATAAGGCATCTCCATTCTGACCCTCCATATTTCTCAGTCTCATTTCCTCCGACAGCAAGGCTGAGACAATGTCATCAAAATTCAAGGTAGTTGTATTGCTACCTATTGCAATAACCAGACTGTCCCACGAGTCTGGTAGAGAGCACAATAAACTGATGCACTTATCTTCATCTGAGATTTTAATATCAACAGATGACAGTTGACTTACCACAGTATTGAAGGCATTCAGATGCTCTGTCACCAAGTCTCCATCCTTCATCCTCAGGTTATACAACTTTTTCCACATGAACAACTTATTCACCAGAGACTTAGATTGGTACAAAGTCCCAAGTTTTTCCCACAAATTCTTCTCCGTAGCTTCCCTAGATACATTCAACAATATTGAATCTAAGACACACAACCGTATTGTGCTCTTAGCCTTCCGATCCAGTTTCTTCTAGTCTTCATCTGACATTACCGTTGGTTTAGTACCTGGATCTACCGCGATCCACTGATCTTTATCCACTAGCAGATCCTCCATATTGAGCTTCCACAACTCAAAACTCTGACCATTAAATTTCTCGATCTCTATCTTTCCACCGCTCGCCATCTTCTTTCACAACAAGAATCGATCCCGCAGATTTCCCACTGAACAGGGTCTACCTCAGGCCCAAGCAAAAAACCCTCAGCAACAAAGGCATCCCCTTGAAGCTGAAACAACTCCGATACCAAATGTAGGTTTTACCCCTTAACAAAAATTATATACACATGAATCTTATAACAGAAAATAAACAATAGCGAGAGCATAAAACATAAAACAAATAAACATAGATATTTTCCCCTGGATCCCAAATTGGGACGACCAGCTTGATTTTTCATTATATTCCTTTTAGTGTTACAACACATATATATACATGCCGAAGCATACATATATCCCAATCCATTAACCCTGGATTAGAACATAACCGTAGTTCCATTGACCGGATCTACAAAATACCAGGGGCCCAAAACCATCATACCCCAAAACCATGTCCAAAATCATGCACAAAACATGGGTGGGTTTGCCTATGAGAAGGACCGCATACCAAAAAAAAATTTGTCGGGGCGCTGCCCCGGACCCTGTTACACAGCAATTTGTCACCGTCCCTGCAATTCCCCATCCCGCACAATTGGAGGGCTCATTCTGTGACCTGTGAGCAGCAACATGACTTGAAACCACTTTCATGACATCCCTCTGAACATGAGCTTTCATTGCCCTGAAGACAAATCCTTGTAAAAAAACCCTAAAAACAGCTCTTTTTGCATTGGCGTGGGTACCCAGTTCAGCCCTCATGCCAAGGGGGCAAATCCTCCAAAGAGAGTGCGCCAATTGGCGCTCTGTCTCAGAGTCACACCCACGCCAGCCATTTTAAGGAGTTTTTTTAAAAAATAAATGGCGGAATTTTCGTCCTAACCAATTCCTAAACTGGTATCTATCTTGAGTTGGGAGGTTTGGCTATGGATCTCCATGTAGAGGAAGTGGTTTGCCACCTCTCATGGAAGCTTCCTTGAGGATAGGGCCAATCCCATGATTATAGGGATCCCAACTTCTCTTCCTCCATCTATAAAAGCTTGCTCATCTCCTTTGCAAGCTAGTCTCCAAGTTCCCAAGAGCCATCAGAGCCTTATGCTACAAGGCACGTTTGCTTCACATAAAATTCCGTCAAGCAAAGGAGAATTGACAGCCGAGAGACATCCGAAGAAGAGGCTTGTCCCATCTGACGAGGCTTTTTAGAAGACGTGTTTGTTGGCGACCCTCCAGAAAAGGAGAATTGTTGTCAGGCAAGATGTATGTCTTCTCCCCTTTGGATTGATTAATGATAAGCGACTATTGGTTATGGTTCCACTCCTGTTGTTGATTATGATGATGAGTTATGTCTTCTCTGACTGACATATAGTTGCATATACTGGATTTTACGGTTGCGTTTGTTTTGTTTCTTGCATGTGCAGGTGTCCGATCACGGAGATCGTAAGGATTGTGATCTGCCAGAGCTAAGGAACGGGAGCGCTACTTTCTCTACAAGCGACATCGTTGGATTCCAGGTAAGCCTTCATCGCTAGTTGGTTTATTTGCAATTAGGAACCTGCATTATAGCATGAACGATTGTTGCTAGACCTGATCTGGGCTAGTAGGGATCACCTCTGTCTGTAGAGGGGATTTACCTCCCCTTTGTCCGCAGAGGGGATTTACCTCTTCAACGAAATATTTAGAGGTCTAGGCTAGAGACGTGTTCCGGCGTCTTTAAACCTAGTAGCTGTCGTTCGCCTCTTGGATTTAGACAGCACTAGTATGGACTTGTGCTCCCCGTACCGTCGCGTATGTAAAGGGAGACCCCACTAGGTTTCTATCCTTTATCCATAGGTAGCCAAGTCTGCCGCCCTATACTGGTGATACACTGGACATAGAATTCGGGGAGATTGCCTGCACGTACGTTAAGTCCTTGGTTGATTTCTTTTTCATTTTGAAACCAAGGTGTATATTGAAGTTCACGGTTATTTGGTACACCCTTTGCCTAGATTACCAGAGCAGTGATTTGATCTTTTTTGACTCTTTAAATTTGAAAGGATCACCAAGTGCTTGTCCTTTCACGCTTGCTTCAAAACTGAAAGAGATAGAGTCACCTTTCATCCGTTTCTCGACTCTTAAAACATGAAACGATGAAGTTTCTAAGTTTCAATGTGGTAAAATAAATGACCAGCGATCACACACCCTGTTAGATTTTACTTGTTGACCGTTTGATTGTGTGCCTTGGTTTTAGGCCCGTGTGCGGTTTTGAGTTGTTGATGGCAACTTTTCCGGAGTTCACCAACCAAGGAATCCCCTCCGATGGGAATCCTGGTCCTTTTACTCCTTTTGGAAATGTTGGTGCTCCTTATATGGAAACGTTGTCCCTTCCTGGGTTAACTGTTGGGTTGCCTGTTTGGTTGTTTTCAACCTCTATGGTCCCGAATGTCTCGGCTACTGTTCAATCAGTTCTTCTGCCTGAACAACGTCATGTTGATTCCAAGGTGGACCTCTCCCCTTCTTCATGTGTTTATGTGTCCTCCACTTCTACTTCGCCTGGTGAAAGTCTGGATTCGAGTAACTAGGTGGCTAAGAAGAAGAAGAAGAAGAAGTCAGATAAGCGAGAGGCTAAGGTTGCGGCTACTGCTTCTGAAAAATCTCCTCTTGATAAACCTTCCAACCCTCCGCAGAAAGTCAAGTTCCCTTGCATGTTGTGCACAGGAAACCATCTTCTTCGAGACTGCCCTGGCATTCCCAAGGTTCTCGAAGTATGGTCCAATGGTCATCCATCGTTGCCTTTGGCTTCTGGGAGTCAGGTTGGGGGCACGTCTGCAACTGGCACTGGTAAAACTCTTAAGAAGCAGGGTAAGATTACCAATCCCTATAAGTTGTGTGGGGGGCACCATGCCATTCACCTTTGTCCATATATGGATGAAGCCAAGCGAGTTTTGGACAACTCAGCTCTTTCTACACCATGCCTCCTGGTTGGTTATAAACAACTTTCTTTGAGTCCTCCACCAGCTGATCCTACGATTGGTCAAGAGTCATCCTTAGTCAATCCCGCTCCCCTGGAAATTCAAATTCATGAATCCGTTCCCGACCAACCTTTGGTCGTGGGATCGGTTGAGCTGGCCCCATCTACGGTGCACCAGGTCTTTTCCATGGAGAGAGGACCTCACATCCCTCAGGTTCTTCTTGTTTCTTCAGATTCCTCGGACTTGGAGAAAGATTCTCCTGTCCCTATACCTCAAGAAGTTTCTCCTCCACCTCTCGTGATGGAGGTCCCGGACGATACTCCTCCCGCCTTCGAGATGGAGGTCGTGGAGGATGCTCCTTCTTCGATCGTAAAACCATGGGAAGACCATCTCGGTTCGATGGTAGCCCCTCCAAGTAGTTTGGTCGCTTCCTTTGATTGGAATCGATTTGCAGGATACCGCCTTCCGTCTTATGTGCCTTTTGAGATTACAGTACAGGATTTTGGTCTGGTCGTACCTAGCACCATTATAGACGAAGGCATGTCTGTTAGTGTTCTATCCTCAACTACTTGGCAAGATTTTGGCTCGCCGCCGCTTGCGCCCGTTACGCAGAATCTGTTGGCATTTAACAAAAGAACGAGTCGACCGCTAGGGATCTTTCCAAGGTTACCTGTTACTTTGGGAGGTAAAACTGTCCATATGGACGTGATGGTTGTTCCAGGCCCCTTGGATTTCAATCTGCTCTTGGGGCGCGATTACACCTATGCCATGGGAGCGCTTGTCTCCTCTCTTTTTCGTGTGGTCTGTTTTCTGCATGAAGGACGGATCATGACCATTGATCAGCTTTCGTTCTTCGGTCCTGATATGGCAGCTGGCCCGCCATCATCCCTTCCTGGTTTTTATCCACCCGTTGTATCTGCCCCATCGCAGGTCAATGTGGCTACCTACCCCATGCCTGTACCCAGTGATAGTGCCATTGTGCATCAGGTGCTGGGGGCATTAGGTCCTGACTTCCAGGATGTTTTCCTTCCATCGGGAGTGGAAATCTTGGAAGCGATGACTTCTTGTTCATTATGATGAGGTCGGTCGGAGCATAGTTCGTTTCCTTGTGTCAAGCTCCTTAAAAAATGAAACAAGCTTGCCGGAGCAGAGTTCCTTGTCTTGTGTCAAGCTCCTTAAAAAATGAAACAAGGTTGTCGGAGCACAGTTCATTTTCTTGTGTCAAGTTCCTTAAAAAATGAAACAAGCTGGTCGGAGCACAGTTCGTTTTCTTGTGTCAAGCTCCTTAAACCATGAAACAAGGTGTCTGAGGATAGTTATTTTAATGTGTCAACCTCGTTAAAATAATGAAACACGTTCCCGTTCAATTCGAGTATTTGATAAGATCTCGTAAAATACCAGTCGAGTCTTTTCCTTAATCTCGTAACTTGAACCTTCACTCCATCTACCTTTCATATGGATTGAAGCTTGGGGGTCATGTACCTCGAATTGAGTCACCATGCTGGGGGCATGCTTACTTTTTCAAGCATAGTTTGTTTCCGTTTCAAGCTTGTGTAAAAATGAAACCAACTTCAAGAAAAGTTTCTTGATTTCAAGATTGCGTAAAAATGAAACCATTCCCATTTTACCTCTTGTGATTGCCATTTTATCAGCCCGTTTTTGCTAGATGAGCCTTGGTTTTCTCACTCCATCGTCACTATCTGCTTGGCCAAGCATATGCCTTCACTTGGTTGTTTTACCCATTCCTGAGGAACCGTTGCGATGAGTGGTCTTGTTAGCCAGCCTCTTGACTTTTATCATGTTTTGAGCTGTTCCACCATTGTCGGAACCACTTGCTACCCTTTATACTACTCGTTCCTTCAGGAGGATTCATCTTTCAGCTCTTTTTTTACTCTATAAACATGAAAAGATTGCCGAGTCTCTTGTCTTTTTTATCTCGTTAAAGTGGCTGGGAAACGACATCTACCCAGTATACGTTTACCCCTTTTTCGGGTCGAGATGGAGCGCAAGACCCTGGATTTTGCCTGTTATAATCCAGGCTATGATTTTGTGGATTATTATGATTAGTTACATGACTCACTGATTGGATGGCTGCGACCATACCTGAGTCTATTTACCGATCCTCACTGGATGGCTACGTCCATGCCTTGGATCTGGATTATTACTCTGTTATGGATCGCTGCGCCCATACCATGTATATATCATGTATTGGAGATATCAGTTTTACTTCTCTACGCAGGTTTTCCGACGACGGTGTTTTCAGTTGGACACATTCTCATAAAGCATTTCACCCCTCTCTTTCTCTCAGGCCTCATGCTTTAGGGGGCATCTGTTACACAGCAATTTGTCACCCTCCCTGAAATTCCCCATCCCGCACAATTGGAGGGCTCATTCCGTGACCTGTGAACAACAACATGACTTGAAACCACTTTCATGACATCCCTCTGAACATGAGATTTCATTTCATTTCCCTGAAGACAACTCCTTGTAAAAAACCCTAAAAACAACTTTTTTTGCATTGGCGCAGGTACCCAGTTCAGCCCTCACGCCAAGGGGGCAAATCCTCCAAAGAGGGTGTGCCAATTGGTGCTCTGTCTCAGAGTCGCACCCACACCAGCCATTTTAAGGAGTGTTTTTAAAAAATAAATGGTGGAAGTTTTGTCCTAACCAATTCCTAAACTGGTATCTATCTTGAGTTGGGAGGTTTGGCTACGGATCTCCATGTAGAGGAAGTGGTTTGCCACCTCTCATGGAAGCTTCCTTGAGGATAGGGCCAATCCCATGATTATAGGGATCCCAACTCCCCTTCCTCCATCTATAAAAGCTTGCTCATTCCCTTTGCAAGCTAGTCTCCAAGTTCCCAAGGGCCATCAGTGCCTAATGCTGCAAGAGCCTTGATTCATTCCCTTAAGGCCAAATCCAAGCAAGGATATTATTGTCGAGACATCTGAAGAGAGAGGCTTGTCCCATCCCCGACAGGATTTTTCGAGACATGTTCCGCTGGCAACCCTCTGAAGGAGAATTCAGCGTCAGAGCCAGGTTGTATCCTCCTTTGATTAATTAATGATAAGCGACTATTGGTTATGGTTCCACTCTTGTTGTTGATTATGATAATTAGTTATGTCTTCTCTGACTGACATATAGTTGCATATATTGGATTTTACGCTTGCATTTGTTTTGTTTCTTGCATGTGCAGGTGTCTGATCACGGAGATCGTGAGGATCGTGATCTGCCAGAGCTAAGGAATGGGAGTGCTACTTTCTCTACAAGCGACAGCATTGGATTCAAGGTAACCCTTCTTCGCGAGCTGGTTTATTGCAATTAGGAACTTGCACCATTGCGTGTTATGATTGTTGCTAGACCTGATCTGGGCTAGTAGGGATCGCCTCTGTCTGCAGAGGGGATTTACCTCTTCAACAAACCCCGACAGGGGGGGCTGCCACCCCCCCTGTGACCCCCCTGCTGTGCCCAGCGCAACGTACAGCGCGTGGGGCTAGTCGTGGAAAGAATATAACACATATCCAACACCATGATTGGTCTTTACTCATCTCCTTGAGCATACTAGATAAACCAAAGGGCCACTCCCATCTCACTTGTTTCTTAGCAGCAGTGCTAAAAAAATTTCTTGCACTTGGCAATAAACTACTCCTAAAAACCTTTATTCCCACTTCAAATGTCTTCAAGAAACTAGCAAAGGGATCTTGAAATAATACCTGGTTATGAGTATTTGAAAGATAGGTTTCAACCAAGCTTAATTTTTCCTCCACTGGGTCAAGCTTAAGATTCTTTTGAGGAAGAAAATCTTCCTCATCTTCATTATTATCTAAACTGGAGGACTCATCATATATTGCATTGTTGTCCTCTTGTAGTCCTAGTATGTTCTGATTCAGTGGACTGTACTCTGTGAAGAAATCATAATATTCTTGAGCAGGGGTATCTTTAACTACCTCAACCTTTTCAGGAGAAGGCTCCTTATCTTCAGCTGACTCAAAAAGTTCTTCATTATTTTCCTCCTCAACCTTTGAGCTGAAATACTGCTGATTCCCAGTCACATGAAAATTGTTACTGATGAGTTGTAATGAAGCAGAGCAAAGATTCAGAGATTTTTTGCCCTCTTCTGCATTTTTAAAGCTTTCTTCATCAGTATCATAAATAGCATTCTTTGGCTCATTAATTTCTCAGAGTTGGTGGAACTGATCTTCCTCCCACAAATCTACTAATGATGGCCCTACAAGATCAACTTCTATTTAGAGAAAATCATCATCAGACAGATCAAATTAGGAAAATCATTAATGTAAGTAATGTCACCAATCAAACATACTGGATTATCAGTAGGTCTTTCTTTATTCTGATCTACAAGGGAACTTTCTAAATTTTTACAACAAAGTTCATTAGGTGAACGGGCAAGAGTGTTTGTTTTATAAAAAGTTTCATAGGCTGAATTTTTATTGATAATCTGATCGATTTCTTCTTCTTTCAAAGGAGGAGATGTTTCTATGTTTCCTTGATTAGAAGTACAACAGTTATCTATCTCTTGAGAAGACTGAATTTGAGGCTGGATGTCTTCTTGAGCCTCAGCTAAAAGTGATGATGAATCATTATTTATGCTTGTAGGGATATCTTGAGGAATGTATTTTATTCCTTGATTGATTCTTCCTCAACTGATTCATCTAGGTTCTTGTGATAGTTGTCTTGGGTATAAAATTCATGAATGGCTGCTAAGAGATCCTCAGGATGCATATTAACCAAATCCTCATCAATATCTAATAGGTATTGTATGATGTTCTGAGATTGATCACAACAATTAACAGTCCATGACAAGGATGGAGAGTTTTCTTTATATTTTTCATAAAATACTTGGTGCATGTCTTTTAAAGAAAACAAGCTCTTAGATTCTAACCATTCATACCAATCCCTTGCCCTACCTTCTAATGTTTCCATGAACATTTTCATAAGACAGTCCTCATGCCATTCAACTTTTAACCTCCATACATGTATATGAAACTTGATGAGATGTAATAAGGGGTCATCAAACTTTTCATCTTGAAAAATAGGCAGGTTTTTCATCCAATCTATTTGAGGCATTTTGTGTGGGAATCCAGGGATATGATCTCTGTTCATTGGATCATATCTCCTTTGTATCCTTGAATCCATGTTTCTAAATCAGAAAGGGTCACTGAATCTTTTCAACCAGTCTAGAGTTCTCTACCAGTGGAGTCTTTAGGTCTTTTGGAGGTTGTAGAGTCGCCAGGTGGAAGATTTGAACTTTGTTGTCCACCAAAAGCATGATTTGGTTTTCTCAATGCATTCCCAAGGGAGTCTACAAGGACTAGTGAAGTAATAGGCCTACTGGAGGCAAGTGGAGTCGCCAGGTGGAAATTTTTAGCTCTTTTGGAGGTAAAATATTCTGTGGTCCACCACCAATGTTTATTATGAAACCAGTCTGAAATGTTTTTTGGGGTTTTTTTGAGTTTTTTGTTTTGAAGGAATAATGAGTCTACAAGAGCTTGCTAAGCTATTATGCACTCAAAAGTCCCACCGTGATCGCCATTATGTTGGGGTCCTATGATTTGGCTGATTGGCAAACCAAATGACAAGGCAACATTCAAATCAAGATTTAGAGCTCTAGGATCTAGCCCTCCTAGTATTAGAGAGGGATCTCTCAATGTGTGTAAAGATATGTCTTGTTTGCTTTTAAGGGTTGATTTTATGCTAGTTATGAAGTGCAAATTTTTTTGTTTGGGTTTGGTTGGTTGGACATGAATTATCTAGGAAACATAGATAGAAAGGGGAAATATCAGAGCCATTGGGAAATGGAGTCAAGAAGAAGTTACAACAAGCTCAATCAATGGATATGGGATATCAAAGGGAAAATCTAACATGGCCAATGGATCTTGGGTTTGGTCGATGAAATGAAATGGACATTAAGGATTTAGAAGGAGAAGTAGAACTAAGGGCAGTTAAGAATCCTTAATTATATATACTTCTCAACAAAGGGACTTGAAACATTATCTGAACATAAAGAGGTATTCCATAGATAGGGCTAACCATAAATTCTAGAAATCACACTTCAGCAAATAACAATTTCAAGACAAACTTTTCAAATGAAATCTAGGATTCGAGGAACGCTCCATTTCATCCAAAGATTTCACCTTCAAGGAATTTAGAAAATATATAAGATTAAAAAATAACTGCATTCATAGAAGATAGAACGCCTAAACATCTAAGATTTCAATTATAAAGACCTTCAAAACAATTATCTTAGCATGAACAGAGGGTATGACCAAAACAGACCTCTTTGGAAAAATGTAAACGATGGTACTTTAAAGGGAGACTTCAGAAATAGTTTTCAAGTGGCAGCAAGTAAGCAGGGAAAACCATAAATCATTCTTGAGACCAAATGTTTGAAATATTTCTGAAATAAACAAGCTTAAGGGTTGAAAAGCAGTCAAACTACTCAATAAAACCTTCAGCAGATGAATACATAAAGACAATGAAGAGCAAACAGGTCTAAGGTGCTTCTAGGAGACATTTATTAGCCTAAAATTTTTACTCTATTGTAAGTATAGAATGATGGAACAAAATGGAAAATAGGAAAAAGCATTAACAGATTAGAATACATCACCAATAGCCATGCTCAGGGATCCAATGATAGAGCCTTCTCATTAACAAAACATGTCAAAACATCATCAATCTTTCAATACTTCAATTTCTTCTTAATCTTCAGCCAGACTATGTACAACTTCAAAGAGTTCAAATGCCAGCAACCAAACCCTAACAAATAGCTCCTCATAGAGTATTTATAGAATAATGAGGAGGTGGAACTCTTTTTAGGGTTCAAAATGTTATTAATTATAGAGTAAATGCATTCCTAGTCTTGAAAACCACGCAGGGCATAAGGTAGGAATGAGTTGCACTACTTCTCTATTTTAATAACTCTGTCTTTAATTCCTGAGGATAAAGTAGGTGAAAAGAGTGAGTTTTAAGGCTTTCCCATGTCTTAAAATAAGTGTTCTGACAGTCAAAATATGTTCTGTCAGTGTGATAACTGTCAAAGTGTCTTTGTAGGTGAAAAGCTGGCTACAGGTGGCTTAATATATTTTGATGAATTAACTGCTCTGTCCTGATGTATTCGAGGCTTCTTTTAGCCTAATCTTTCTTTAATATCATCAATAAATTGTGTTAAGGCCTGATCTCACTTTTTGCCTTTATAGTCCTTCATGTTGTCTTTAATATTTATCTGATTTCTTTAAAACTTCTTTGTCTGCCTTTAACTGTGTTTTGATCTTTTAAATTGTAGATTAAGCCTTTTAATCTTTGAACCTTTATGCTTAACCTTTGTCTTCATGTAAGCCTTAATCACTGTCTTCTTTTTTTGCAAAGGTGTCTTCTATTGCTGCAGTGGAGGGTTTCATTCAACCAATGCTCATGAGACATTAGTTGAGCACTAAAAAAACCCTAAAGATCATCTTTCTACATATTGGAACCAAGGATCGTCATCCTGAGGCTCTCTGAAACAATTTTGTTGTGGGACGGCTTCAACATTAAATCACCATGAAAACCTGTAACCAAACAATAAACAATTAAATAAAACCTGCGTTCTTTGGGTTTAACTGCTTTTAGAGGCTATATGGAGGGTTCGGGAGGAGCAGTGAGGAGGGGGGTACATGCAGCGAGGAGGTTCTATGGCGAGAACCACGAAAATAGTGTTTAAAAATGGCTTTGCCGCAAAAACACGGAAGGGTGGTTTTGCGGAAAACCAGAGGCGGTTTTCACGCAGGGGGTAGGTGGTTAGTGGTATTGCAGCAATCGAACGCGATACCATTCATCTTTGGACGCATGTCCTGGGAAAAACCACCCATTTCGTGCAGAAATTGGTTGTTAAACCTCCATGAGAGATTTCGCATGAAATTTTTTTGGGACCGTCAGATCTGGGGGAGACAAATCGATGGTGGAGGGTAAGTGCGATGAGAGGAGATGCGCAGTGGTGGGGGATATTGGAGTGCAGGTGGCGTGCAATGATTGGTCGGCGAGAGATAGGTGGAAGGTGGGGCTTGACAGATGCGTCATTTTTTTTGTCGAGTAGCGGAAAAGGTTTAGCGAGTGGGGTTGGAGACTTGGAATGAGTGGTGGTCGTTAGATCAATGGGATCGACGGTCAAGATCTGTCACAGAGGGGGTGAATGGAAAGGGGTAGGGTTAGAGGGTGAATTTGAGTGATGATCGTTAGATGACAAGGATCAATGGCTAAGATCTGTTGCGGGAGGACCATGAAGGTACGAACCAATTTTCTGCCTTGTGCTTCCACAGTGAATCTCAACCGTTCATATGAGTTTCTTTACAGTCAACCAAGTCAACTGCGGGAGCACCTCTGGTGTTAACCCGTGGATTGAAAATGTTCCCGCGGGTGAAATGGAAAGGTTGGTGACGACCGTTGGATCGATAAGATCAGCGGTTGAGGTTCGTCGAGAAGATAATATATTCAGGGGAAAAGATGAGGGGAGGGGGAGCGATCATGTTGGATTAGAGGGGATCAACAGTTGAGATGGATTTTGGGAGAAAACAAAGCACAGGACGAAAATAGGAGGTGAAGGGGACTTAAGTGAGAGTGCGGGGAGATGGTCTTATGGGGAAAGGGAAGACCAGGTGTTAAAATGGAAAGAGCTAAGGGCTTAGCTCATGGTCACGACATCTAGTTATGTGGGATAAACAGGGCTGGGTTTTTAAGGCCAAAGGCGCTTAAGGCCTCATGTTTTTAAATAGGCGGATATAAGGCTAAAAGAGGGTTTTTTAAGCCTTTTTGGAGGCTTCCGATAGGTTAGAAAAGGTATTTTTAAACCAAATAAGAGTGTTTATAATGGTTTAAGGGGGTTTTTCAGAGGAAATGAAGATTTGATAAAGGGAAAATGGGCTATTTTCATAGGGAAATGGACTGATAAAAACAAGGATAAGAATGGTAAAATGGGGGAATGAAATGGAGGTGAAAATGGTGGAAATTATGGCTTTGAAGGCAGTTTTCTTTTTGAATCAGCAGGGATTCTTTGAAGGATTTCTTGTGGAAACAGCAGTGAAGATGATTTGTAAGATAAAAGACACCAAGAAGGCTTCAAGAACTAGCAGCTTTCCATGAAGATTGCTTCTTGAAGGCTTAAGAACATATTTTGCCATCATTTGGTATAACATAAATTATAGATGGCTAACAGAGCCAAATCTCTCTTCAACAAATCATCCCCATGCCATATTCCAAGCATGAATGTGGGACTCAAACCGAAAGAACCAACCAAGGCATCCTGACGCTAAGCCACCTCACCCTCATCAATAAAAGTCAGGCTTTACTGTGATCCATCCTGGATCACTAGGCCAACACGGTAAACATGTCATAACTGGTTTTACCATGATCTACACCCGATCACTAAGCCAACACAAGCATGGATATCACCAGATTCTCTCTACCTAAATCGTGAGGAATTTTCTTGTCTCCTAGTCTCTTGGGCTTTATTGCAACCACCGTCTGCATCAGGGGTCACTAGGCCCTAAATTGAGACATACTATCCAAGGTTTACTGTATATCACTAACCTAGGATGCCTAGGCCTAAATGGAGAGAAAACCACCTCTCAGGTTTTTCCACAATCCTAACTCGGATTACCAATCCCTAAATCGAGGAAGCACATGAACCAATTCCATAACCATTCGGAGATCCACCTCACTCAGCTTCGAATCCATCCAGTAATCTAGCTAAACCAAACATGAGAACTACATAACACCATGGCTATCCAGAAATGGCAAAGCTACTCTAAAAACACTATCACACCTAGAAAAACCCATGCTAAGATAGAAAAGAACCACATGCAATACCATGCATGCCATATCTAGCAAGGAAAACATACATGCAAATTTATACCTGCCAAGAATCATGTTGTAGATGCATGATTCCTACTCCTCCTTGCTTGCTTCCTCCTTCTTTCTGCTTTCTTTCCTTTCTTGGTCCAATGCCAAAATGCTCCAAGAAACTCAAACTGTCCAAGAGTGTGTGTGAGATAGAGATAGATAATAGAATGAGAGCCATAGGTGTGAGAAAAATCTTAGGAAAATCTTTCCAACTGATCCTCAAAATACTTTTTATAGAAGAGGCCTCTATTTTCTTCATTTTCCATTGTTTTCCATCATTTTCCTCCTCACATGCAACCCATGACATTTCATCTCCCTTTTCTCCTAATTTCCATTATTTTCATAACTAAATGTGCCAAAAACACTTTTTCCTCTCCAAATCGTTTTCCTTTTCCTTTTCCACTTTCCTTAGCCATATTAATCGAAATGAACACCCACCAGGATGCTTTTCCCAATATTCAGCTTGGAATAAATGTCCCATCAACCGTGGTTATTATTTTTCCTTTATTACATGGAATTTTCACCAGAGTTTTTATAGATTCCTTCCCCTTAGGGGAACAATGTCCTTGGTGTTCAATGACACCCACAAACCAAAAAAATACTGAAAATAGAACATACTACCTATGGAGCTTTCTAACACAACTCGTTGCAGTATTTACAATGAATAACCTGCTCAAAAGAAAAAATCTTCATGAAAATCATACCATGTACTGGATCTTTATAACACTTCTCATTACAATATTTACAATAGTATACACATATACACATTTTCTCAACCAACAAATAAAAGGAAACGATGCCCATATCAAAAATAATGGAATTTAGAGGCTCACGCCTCCACCCCCAAAGTAGTACTGGGATTCACTTCCTTCCCGGGAAGTCCAGAATCCACTGTCATAGTCAAAGTCTACATCGAATGTCCAACGCTACAATCTTATGCTAATGTACCCTTAGTTAACAGTTACCAACTCATTTTTCCAAGGCACACTCCCAATGTGCATATGATTCCATCTGGAAATGTTAATGACCAAAAAAATCCATCAACACCCTTCCCTTCTCTGCTATACAGTCCCTCGGGAAATTCGGTCATCCCCTTCCATCCAGTCACTCACCTTCCAAGTTCCCCGACATCCCCTATCCCCGGTGATCCATCCCTTGGCAAGGCTTCCTCGCATCATAATATACAAAAAACAAGGAATATACCTGCCTCAAAACCATCATACCACTCATAGCATGCTCATGATAATCAATGGAAATTGTTGGGTACTAATGTCCCATAATGGCCCTGCTCCTAAAGTGGATTACCAACATATTTTTTTCCCATTTCAATTCCTTTTGCTATTGCTATTAATTCTTGTAGTCAGTTTCAACCACCCAATCAGGCACTTCATGCTTTCTTGTACCATGCACATAATTCCCATTAGATTCGAAATAAATTCAAATAAATTCAAATCATAACTTATTGGTAGCTCTTCAATAAGGTACACTTGCAATTATTTTCATTTCCTGTCACAGCAAGTTGAAGGACTCCAAGCACTATAGTAACTGACAAAAAATTGATGACTGACTAGCAAATAACTAACTACAAAGGAGGATAAAAATTTAAATAAAAAAGGTAGAGTGCATACCTGACAAGCAATGACTACTCAAGAGGATCAATTTGTCCACTTTCTTTCCATCCAAGTTACATTTTTGGAAGGAAAATTTTTGGAATAATAATACCTGCAATGCACATAAAATGTGTTAAAGGTATATAAAGAATAAGAAAAATAATAAAATAAATTAAGAAATATTTTTATGACTAAATAAAAATTAGACAATATTGAGGCGCATGAATACATGAATGAGCTACTCCTTGTTTCAAGAATAATTTATTAGAGTAGTCTAATCTTGTAGAAAACATTCCTTAATTTGATGGAGTAGCAACGAAGTCAACATTGACTAGGTTGTTCAGCTTTTGGAATGAGGTAGGTTTTCTCCAAGACTATCCAAATCCTAAATTATTCTCTACTGAACAGGGCCAACCATGTGATGGTGGAAGATCTTATGGCCTCCCCCCTCTCATGTCACCCTCCATTCGCCAATACCCAATATATCAACTATAAAAAAAGGATAGGAACAAATTAAGATCATGCATACACACTAGAAAAACAGAAAATTGAGAAAGAAACATATTTGTTGACATTTATTGTCTGGAAATTTCTAAGAAAGTATATTTCCTATTTTTCTAACATAAGTACAAAAATTATGCAAGAACTCATTCAAAAATAGTTATAAATCAATATGTATTTTTTTTCATCAAAAATATTTTATAACAATAAGTCTTATACTATACATTATAACATTGTACCTCATCAATTTATTTTTTCCTCTTCTTATTATGGCCCATATAATTTAAACGTTTATCATCCATTTCTGCATTTTCATGTTCTGGTGGAGGCTTTTATGTCGATTATTTTAATTGGCTCGTCTAACACATTGCACCCCTGGTCATGATGTTATCATAGAGTCAAGGATGCTTTGGGGGAGCATCACCTAAAAAAAATAATAAATTTATATGGCCATTTATCGAATATCATTGAATTAGTTTTTTAATAATAAAAAATACCTTTTCAATGTAATTATTTACCTTGTGCACTAGTCGACATTGTTGCAATGATTTCCTTGTGGTTCTCTTCTGGTTGAAGATCCTCCAATACAATATGTCTTTCCATTTAAACCACAAAATTTATATGTAGACAACTGTAAATTAATAAGTAAAAAAAAATGCATACTTTATAAGTACACAATTATTAAGAATATGATTAATATACAACCCTATTATTGTTGTTGGCCTCATCTTGGGGTTTCACCCCAAATTCACATGGTTCCTCGGGAGCACCAAAATGTTTTGGCTGGTGTGTAATATTAGAGGATTGATGCTCAATAGTCATGGGATCATTTGTATTTGTATTGCTCCCCTACTAATTAAAGAAAATCAACACATTAGATTCATATAAAAGATGAAAGTATTTTATAATCAATGAAAGGTTAACATGGATTGATTTTTATTTACCTTCTCCTTCAAACCGGATCTTTGGGTTTTCCCCATGCTTTTTTGGTGTTCGAATACGCATTTAAATCTAAACTTGAAACCAATATTGTAGTCTTCCTTCCTGGCTTCAATTTCGAATATATCACCCAATATTGCATAAGATTATTGATGTTTGTTATTTTCTAGCCAAATTACCATAATGTTGGAATGTAATGTTCCTAATTAGCTTTTAGTTAATTGGAATATTAATTTTATATTTTGTTAATAAGATAGATTAACAAGAGGGTAGAGGGACCCATAAATCCCTTTAGTAGGAATAAACCACTTAGTGCATATGGATGGGGTCAAGATGAATAAACCACTTCTTAGTGTGAATGTGGGTTAGTGCATATGGATGGGGTCAAGATGAATAAACCACTTCTTAGTGTGAATGTGGGTTAGTGCTTGTGGATGGGGTCAAGATGACCAAATCGAAAGCACGGTCATGGAGGTAGTGGAGATAGTGGAGGACAACGCAGTCATTATCGAGGTTAATGGCCAAGTGTGCAACATCATTATTTTGTGGGGCCAAGGGTGTGAGGGCTTAGAAGAATAAAAGGAAAGGGATGGCAGCCATATAAGGCATTCTGAATATTGATATTGCATTTTCGTTTAATACATTCTGCACGCTTCAGTTGTTTAGCTAAGTTTGTTGTGTTTTTTAGCACACAGGTGTTTCCGAGTGGAAATCCCACCCTTATCCTCGGGGGACTTCAAGTGCCCACTCAGGAAAGGTATTTTCTGAGCAGCAGTTCAACATCTGGCATCAGGCCATCATTTTTCCCCTCCATGCAGCAGTAGTCACTTGCAGGAATTACGCATTCCAACAGTAGGGTTTGAGAGGAGGAAGGAAGATCCAAGCATCTCAGCTTGGAATCCTATGTGGGGATCAGCCCTTCACTTGTGAGAATATTTTAGCATCTTGATAGAAGTATTGTATTATCCAAAATCATGCCAAGACTTTTTCCCTGTTTGGAAGTGCAGTCATCCTCAGCATTTTGCAGTCCAACAATGGAAACTTTAGAGGTGGAAGGAAGTTCCAAGCATTCCAACTTGAAATCTTGTGAGGGGATCAGCCCTTCACTCCGTTGAGTGAGTTTTAGTATTCCAAAGCAGCATCTCATCATTTTACATCAAGCCATACTATTTCCCCTCTTAGCAGCATAGTCTCCTTCATAAATTGTGCAATCCAGTAGTCGCAACTTTAGAGGAGGAGGAAGGATCCAAGTTTCCTAGCTTGGAATCCAATGAGGGGATCAACCCTTCATCTGTAGAGCTGATTAGGAGTAGTTGAAGAAATTTTATCATTATTTCAGCCATCTCCCATCAATTACCCGGCAGCAGTGAGTAATTCAACTAGTAGGAGTGTGCTTTGCAACCCTAGAGGGCTGAATTTCCAAAGTCAAACCAGGCCAAAACATTTCTGGGTTTTTCTGAGTGTTTTGAGTAAAGTCCGTGGTTAAAATCTCAAATATTTCTTAGCACTCCAACAGCCTCTTTCACATGGTTCTTGTTCCCAGCAACAACAGTTTCTAGCAGCAACAGCAGTAGCAACAACAACATTTCCAGTGTTAGGATTTAGAGCTATTTCAGCCACTTCTTGTTGCCTTGTGTGAATCTTCTTTGGAGCACTGTGTACTTTATTTTTCTTTTAATTATAATGATATGACCTAGCTATTTCTACTCATGGTTATGATGTCTTAATACAATTTCCAGTTGCAACATATTTAAAACATTTTCCATATTTTAGTGTTATATTCCTATTTTTCTTTATTTGGAATGTTGCAGATGTTATATATTCCTAACTTTTCCATTTTGGGATATTACAAGGAAGGTGATATAAAATATAATATTATTAAGACGTTTTGGGTACTTATAATTCATGTCTGTAGCATCAAATAGCCGCATGAACCATTCTTTATTCCCATGCTTCTGAAGCCTTGCCTTGGTTGCCTTCGAAGTGTCAGGGAGCCTACGAAAAGTTTCAAGTATTCTATATACTACAATTTTATTCAAAAATAAAGAAAATTAAATGTATTGAATTCAATATGTAATTTGTACCTTGCTTGACCAGGTGGTGTTTTCTCTTCTTTTCTCAATACCTTCTCCTTTGCGTCCTCTATGAGGCCCTTCCATTCCATATCAAGAATCATGGGAGGTTCATACCTAGGGTTTTCTTCCAATTTTCTCTTATAATGGTCGCATAGTGATTTTAACTATTTTCTGGTTGTGATGGTGATCCTGGTTTTATTGAAGGTACCTACCCCGAATAGGTCTTCAAGGTAGTCCATCAGCTCTTTTTTAAGTTTGTAATTTTTCCAATCCCACCTTTTGTGTATGGTGGGCCCAAAAATTTCTAATACTTTTTCATCCATTCTTGTATAAAACAAGTTGTTACCTACATGCAAAACAATATGATCATTAATTTGAAAATAATAATATAGATGAATTATGTTTTAGATAGAAAACATGAAACAAATAAAACATCAAAAAATACCATGAAATTTTGGTGTTCTTATTGGAATTACTTCCTCATTCACCAAAAATGTGCAGCCAATCTTCCCCATGCTCTTAACATGCGATGCTCCAGGAAATCAACCCATAATGTCATCAGTACTAGGGTCACCTTTGTCACCACCTGATCTAGAGCCTAGTTGTGTGTTTTTCTTGGGGGTCATGTGCTCATTTGTCACAACCAATGGTGTGGACCTAGTGTCAGCACTAGGAGCATGACCACCCAAAGTTGGAGTAGTGAATAGTTTCCTCGCAGATATATGTTGGGTGATAGTGTTGACCAGACACTCATGTCATGTGTCATTAAATAAAATAGTACCAACATTTACCTGAGGGTTAGATGAATACTGTGGGGTTGGGGGCGGGGGGTGTTCCTCCAAATAAATCTACGTAAGAAAGAAAATATGTTTTTGATTAAATAATGTAAAAGTTAAAAAACAAACTTTCACAATTAAACTTATGACATAAAAAAAAGAAAAATGAAACTCACTTAAAAATATGGGTATTACCTCGTATGACTGAAGATATTTTTTAAATTTATTGATTCTAGCTTTGGTCACAATATTTCCATCCCTATATTGAATCAACTCCATTATAAAAGTCTCTAATGGCGGCAGAAATTGATGGGAAAGAGTTTCCCAAACTCCTTCTCAAATCTATGTAGGATCTCGCTAGAGAGATAAAAGAGATGAGAGTAGAAAGGCAAAGGGAAACCCCATGAGGGTTACAGTATGGAGAGAAGTCGAGTACTCCACATCAGTGGTATGAGCAACTGGCGGTGCAACAAGTCTCACATCGCCCTACTATTCTCACCTTCCTAGTAGTATGAAATGGAGCGGGAGGACATCAAGAGCAGGAGACTCTTAGTGACTATATTTGAGAGTACCGATCTCAGGCTGGAGGACATCAACAATAGGAGAATCTTAGTGACTATCTTGCAGAGTACCGATCTTAGACCCAGAATTTTAGAGATAATCTGACTTTCCCATCATTTTTCCAGATCAAAGACAACCGGAGACCCCGCAACAACAATAGAGGAGGAGGGTACATGCAGGGTAAGTAGTGTACCTCGAGTAGATTCTTTCTGCTGACATTTGATGGGTCATCCAAGAGTACAAAAAAGGCTTGGATTAGGTAATTAGATATCTATTTCAAGCTGCACCAATTAGTGGAAGTGGAGTTTATCGAGATAACAACATTGCACCCTGAAGGTGAAGCACATGACTGGTGGTTCCACGGATTGGGTCATGTAGGAGTGACTAGGTATGCATAGTTCACTCGAATATTGGTGGAGATGTTTGATAGAAGAAACTCAGAGGCACATTACATTGAGGCATTCTTCGACAGTGAAGGAGAATAGGAAGTGTATGAGGAGCAGAAGGGAGATGTCAGTGCTAGTACATCAAGAGGAGATCAGTTACTACCACCACCACTAGCAGAATGAGCATTTGCCTCAGTTGGAGGAACTCTTGCATCTTTGCAAAGTGCTCCTGAGCATCAGCCAATATGAGGCATGCATACATATCCACCCCATATAGCTTCGGCACATAAGATGGAGATTTTTGGGGACATGCCACGAGGAAGCCGCATGACCAGGAGTTCGAGCACATGGTTGGTTTGGAGCAGGGGATAGTCACTACGTAGAGGACCCTTGACAGGATCAAGGAGGAGATGAGCATCTATTTTGGGTCGACATTGTTGAGTTGCACACAACACTTTGTGTTGGAGTGTGGTGCTTCAGAGGAGGGAATAGGCATAGTTTTGGTACAGGGAGACCATCCTATAGCTTTCGAGAACTGGCAACTACTGTTGCATGAGTTTTTGTATTCTGTATATGAAAAAGAGATGATGGCCATTATGCATGCATTGGCCAAATTTCGGCAATATTTGGTAGGCATCATATTTCGAGTGAAGACTGACCACAACCATCTCCGACATTTTCTTGAGCATGAGCAGTTATAGGAGAGGCAAAAAAGGTGGATCAACATAATCTAGGCCTATGAGTTCAAGATTTAGTATATCCAAGGAGAGGGAAATGTGGTAGCAGATGCATTATCACGAAGGCTAGCAGCGATGTTCTTGATGAGCAGTGATGCAATCAGGAGGGCCCAATTGCTAGTAGAGTATTCTGAAGACCGCTTCACTTGTGAAGTGTTGGATAGCAGGATGAGACGATCAAAGTTGTGCAAGGTGCAACATCTGAATGTTAGGATGGGATGTTGAGAGATTATGAGTTGGTACCTCGTGGAGTAGGCCAGGTAGCCAGATACATCCATGGCCACATTTCAGCAAAGTCCATGGATTGCTAGAGGGACATGAGGCCAAATTATTGTTGGGATCCAGGCAGGATTTCCCATCACATCATAAATTCGATAGGTGGTGGTAGTAGTTGCGTGATGTGTTAGATGTTTGGGCACGTGAACATTTTCAAACCTCTATCAGTATCCCGAACATCCCTAGTGACAGGATGGTTTGGCAGGAGGGTACACCCTTTTCAGAAGCTATCTCAACATATCAATCATGTGTGGTATCATAGGGTGATTAACCTACTTTGGCAGAAGCTGATCGGAGGGGGTGGAATTGGCAGGCACTAGACAGTGCCTTGACACAGAAAAGGCATGGGATGGTATAAAGTGGTACAGCAGTAGCAGGAGGTATCTAGTGTTGTGCAGGGGTAGGTTGCAACATACAGTGGCATGTTGAGGAGTGCAGAGACACTTGGTGGTATGCAATGACCCATGATGTGGTGCATCAGGCACTTGGAGTGTTGCCTGTAAGGATACTTATGGATAGAGCATTATATGGAGGCAATGCTCTCCCATTGATGTATTAGGCCTTAGAGCTACTAGGGTTTGAAATAGCAGCATTTCTCTTGATTTCATGTGAGGAGTTGAACCACTTAGGTGTACCTGGGAAGATGATGATGTGTAGATCACATTGTGGTGGATGCACTAGTAGAGTGGTGTATGCATGGGTACATGTGGGTAACCCTATGGTGCTTGATGGCATTGGCATAAAGTGGTGCATAGAGTTGTGCCATGGAGTCCAGATCTATACAGAGGAGTGTTATGTTAAAAAACATAATAAGAGTGGTGTAGCATAAGCATGGTGGAACTCTCATGAGACTGGCATGGGATCTAGGCATCACTGGATTTCACGGTTCATCTACCCTTAGGGGTGATCAGGTCCTTACAGGGGAAGATAATTTAGATCTTCTAGTGGGATTTAGTGATTCTTTTTTGGCGTGGGGAACTTCACCATCATGGAGTGATAATCAACAGGGGAAGTTAAGGAGGAGCTTGTGCAGGGAAGGACTTATTCCCACAGGAATCAGATTCTATCTTCAGGCTCCCACCCTTGGAGTACATGAGGTGGATGACTTAGTATATCATTTGTACGTAGAGACAGATATTAATTTATATTATTATGACACTCTATCTACTGGTGGTACGCAGAGGGCCTTTGGTACTTGTATCCAATTGGATAGCAAGTGGAGCAAGGTGTGCCTCACATTGATTAGGATGGCTTGGGATCCTGGTATTGATAGATATCTCTTCAAATCAGTTCAACGCTGAGACTAGGGATTATACAGTGGCGCATCTGGGACCTTGAAAAATTTTACAATGACTGTGGGGGATTTCCAGTAGAAAGTATGCTTATTCAGGTATTTCTTAAGGGTAAGCAATTTTTGGCGAGGAGCATTGTAATATTCCTAATTATATTTTAGCTAATTGGAAGATTAATTTTTGTTTTTGTTAATAATATAGATGAATAAGAGGGTAGAGGGACCCATAAATCCGTTAGTAGGAATAAAACACTTCATTGTGTGAATGTGGATAATTGCATATGGATGGGGTCAAGATGAATAAACCACTTCTTAGTGTGAATGTGGGTCAGTGCATGTGGATGGGGTCAAGATGACCAAATCAACAATGCAGACATGGATGTAGTGTAGATAGTGGAGGACATCGCATTCATTATGGAGGTTAGTGGCCAAGTGTGCAGCATAATTATTATGTGGGGTCACAAGTGTGAGGGCTCACAAGCATAAAAGGAAAGGGATTGCATGCATACAAGGAATTCTGAATATTGATATTATATTTTCATTTACGACTTTCTGCACGCTTCAACTATTTATCTAAGTCTGTTTTGATGTTTAGCACACAGGTGTTTCCAAGTGGAAATCCCACCCTTATCCTCGGGAGACTTTGATTTCCCACTCAGGAAAGGTAATTTCTAAGAAACAGTTCAGCATCCAGCATCAAGCCATCATTCTGTCCCTCCATGTAGTAGCAGTCACCTATAGGAATTACACATTCCAGTAGTAGGGTTTGAGAGGAGGAAGGAAGTTCCAAGCATATCATACTGGAATCCTGTGTGGGGATCAACCCTTCACTTGTGAGTATATATCACCAAGATTTGTCCCCTCTTTGGTAGTGTAGTCATCTTCAGCATTTTGCAGTCCAGCAACGTAATCTTCAAAGGTGGAAGGAAGTTCAAATCATTCTAGCTTAGAATCCTATGAGGGGATCAACCCTTCACCCCGTTGAGTGCATTTCATTATTCCATAGTAGTATATCATCATCCGACATTAGGCCATACTACTTCCCCTCTTAGCAGCGCAGTCTCCTTCACAAATTGCACAATCCAGTAGTGGTAGCTTCAAAGGAGGAGGAAGGATCCAAGTTTCCTAGCTTGGAATCCATTGAGGGGATAAACCCTTCATCCTTAGAGCTAATTGGGAGAAGTTGCAGCAATTTTATCATTAGTTAAGCCATATCCCACCAGTTACCCAGCAGCTGTGCGTAAGTCAGCCATCAGGAGTGTGCTTTGCAACCCTAAAAGGCCGAATTTCCAAATTCAAAACCAGGCCAAACCATTTATGGGCTGTTCTGGGTTTTTTGAGTAGAGTCTATGGTTAAAATATTGGATCTTTCTGAGCACTCCATTAGCCTCTCACACATGGTTCTGGTTCCCAGCAGTAGTAGTTTCCAGCAACAGTAGCAGTAGTAGCAACAACATTTCCAATGCTAGGATTTAGAGCTATTTCAACCACTTCTTGTTGGCTTGAGTGGATATTCTTTGGAGCATTGTGTACTTTATTTTTCCATTAATTATAATGATATGACCTAGCTATTTCTACTCATGGTTATGATGTCTTAATACAATTTCCAGTTGCAGCATATTTCTGGCATTTTCTAGATTTTAGTAGTATATTCCTTTTTTTCTTTATTTTGAATGTTGTAGATGTTCTATATTCCTGTCTTTTCCATTTTGGGATATTACATGGAAGGTGATATAACATATAATATTATTAAGAAGTTTTGGGTACTTATAATTCATGTCTATAGCATCAAATAGCCGCATGGACCATTTTTTGTTTCCCATGCTTTTGAAGCCTTGCCTTGGTTGCCTTTGAAGTGTCGGGGAGCCTATGAAAAGTTTCAAGTATTCTATATATTAAAATTTGATTCAAAAATAAAGAAAATTAAATGTATTGTAATTTGTAGCTTGCTTGACCAGGTGGCGTTTTCCCTTATTTTTTCAATACCTTCTCCTTTGCGTCCTCTATGAGGCCCTTCCATTCAATATCACAAATCATGGGAGGGCACACATACCTAGGGTTTTCTACCAATTTTCTCCTATAATGGTCGCATAGTTGTTTTAACTATTTTCCGGTTGTGGTGGTGATCTTGGTTTTATTGAAGGTACCTACCCTGAATAGATATTCAAGGTAGTCCATAAGCTCTTTTTTAAGGTTGTAATTTTTCCAATCCCACCTTTTGTGTAAGGTGGGTCCAAAAATTTCTAATCCTTTGTCGTCCATTATTGTATAAAACAATTTGTTACCTACATGCAAAAAAATATGATCATTAATTTGAAAATAGTAATATAGATGACTTATGTTTTAGATTGAAAACATGAAGCAAATCAAAAATCAAAAAATACCATGAAATTTTGGTATTCTTATTGGAATTCCTTCCTCATTCACCAAAAATGTGCAACCAATATTCCCCATGCTCTTAACATGCAATGCTCCAGGAAATCAACCCATAATTTCATTAGTACTACGGTCACCTTTGTCACCACCTGATCCAGAGCCTAGTTGTGTGTTTTTCTTGGGGTTCATGTGCTCATTTGTCATAACCAATGGTGTTGTGTAATCAGCTCCAAAAATAAAATAAAAGAGATATGAACGCCTTAGAAATAAGCCACTTCGAGGGGGCAACCTCCAATACATTACATAAATGAACAATTCTTGGATGATACAATTTACAAAACCTCATTTCATAGTAGAGTCAGGAAGGCATAATCTCAGGCTACAATGTAATCCTAGCGACCTAACAATAATTTAAGGGTACAATAACAACACAGGGGTTACAGGGTGCTATGCAGGAAGGTGGGGGTTGTACAATATAATGAGGGTTATATGACACATAGGCTATGTACATGCCCCTTTCCTTCAAATAAGTAAGAACTCACGTTTGATTATTTCTTGGGTGCTTTCGTATAAAAATTTCAGTCTTCCATGTGAAATATTTGCAGAAAGTTCTTCCACTTGCTGAGATATCTCCGAAATTTATCATAATTTTCAGTTCTTGTTTCTATGATCGCCCTTCATAACTTCTTTCGATGTGATGTTGATCTTCCTTTTGTTTCATTAGATTCTGCACCAAAGTTGGGTTATCCTTTGAGAGTTGGAGAACTTGTTGTTGATGCTCGATGTGATATTCCATTAATTTATCATCCATATTTGCTATTATTTGATCCTTAAAACCATCCAAATTAGCCTCCATTTCTGCTTTAAACCATCTATTTCATCTTCAATTGCTCTTCGTAAGATTGAAACTTGTTGCATTTGGTACCGTAATTTTGATATCTCATACTGCAACTCTTCCTCTTCATGCGTCATAGTATAGCTTTTTGAGGGATTAATGGGTATGGAATTATTTTTTGGAGGCATTATAGAACCCAATACTGATAAAAATTCTAAAATATGCCCTTGGAATCAATTCAAATTGATTCTTCAAACAAGACTTATGCAATTCGGACAAAAAAATACACACCTTTTACTTGCTTTGAGGAGCTCGATATTGAAATTGAATTATCTCTATAATTGAAAATCTTCAATATCTGAAATTCATCCCTGTAGTAGCCCTCTAAAGCTTCTTTCAAATACCACAAGTCTGATCTAATTTGGATTCTCCAAGACAAATTTGTGTCCAATCTCCCACAATGACCTAATTCTGGACTAGTTCAGTAGAGCGAACTTGTACGACTTGCCACATGTCACTGTTTTTCTCTTTGTCTCTGAAATTGATATCCAAGAAACTACAGGCCGTGCACTTGTGACCAATTTTGACGGCACTCCAATCCAATCTCCAGAGAGAGAGTTATTGAACTTTTCCCACGATCACCTCTTTGAGATGCAATTCTGGAGCCTGAAAACGCACTACCTTCCACAGATCATATCTCCGAAAATATTGCGAACCAAGCTCTGAAATTTTTTGAAGAATTTCCTTAGGATTTCAGCTTCGCACCATACGAATTTCAGATTCTGAACCTTCGTATAAAAAATTTTATAGCGAAAATGCCACGATGACCTGTTTAAGAGCTTGAAAAAAGACCTAACTTCCACAGATGATATCTCCGCAAATATTGCGAACCAAGATCTGAAATTTTTAGACAATATTCCTCAGGATTTCAGCTTCATACCCTAAAAATTTCATCTTCTGAAACTTCGTAGAAAAAAAGAGAAAGGTGAAATGTTACGCATGATGCTAGTTAGTAACAAAACCCTTGACCCTAGAACTTCTAAGCCTTAGCTACCAAAATGTTAAATCAATGCAAAAGAAGAAAGAGACAGAACGCCTTAGAAATGCTTCTACTTGAGGGGGCAACTTCTCCAATATATTGGTATAAATGAACAATTTGATGATACAATTTACAAAACTCATTACATAGAGTCTGGGCCATAATGTGGTCCTAGTGGATAGTGTCACAATGTAATCCTGTTTTACCTAACATACAACAATGTATGTACAGAATAAATATGGGGTTAGTAACACAACAAAAGGCTACACTAACATAATAAGGGGCTATACTATTAATATAGGGACTTAACAAATGGTGTGGACCTAATGTCAGTACTAGGAGCATGACCACCCAATGTTGGAGTAGTGAATAGCTTCCTCACAGATATACATTGGGTGATAGTTTTGGTCAGACGCTCATGTCATCTATCATTAACTATATTAGTACCAACATTGCGCTGAGGGTTAGATGAATATTGTGGGCCAGGGGGGAGTTCCTTCAAATAAATCTACGTAAGAAAGAAAATATGTTTTTGATTAAATAATGTAAAATTAAAAAAAAAACTTTCACAATTAAACTTATGACATAAAAAAAAAGGAAATTCACTTAAAAATATGGGTATTACCTCGTATGACTGAAGATATTTTTTCAATTTATTGATTCTATATTTGGTCACAATATTTCCATCCATATTGTGAATCACCTCCATAATCTGTTGGGTCGTTTTTGCCACGTACTTTCTTATAGACACCACAAGGTTTGGGGATGACCATGTGTCTTCCTCATTAAGAACATAATTGTCATGGTGATCAGAGTAAATACATCAACAAAAGAAAAGTTATTATTTTGATTATATAAAAAAATAATCAAAATTTCACATTAAATGTAAAGTGAAATTGTATTCTTTTACTTTTAACAGTGCAGGTGCCTTTCTACACATATCAACCTACCACATAATAACATAATTAGAGCAGTGAAATATTTTTAAAAAGTATTAAATAATAGGTATCAATATGGATATTTAATTGAGGGACATACAAACATGATGAATAAAGCATTTATACGTACAATGAATCCACTACTTATGTCAAATCAACTTATTATCTCAAAATAATTTTTGTAAGAATTGAAGCATCCTTGGTACCTAATAAATTTAAGAATATTCAAATTTCCAATACATGATAAAGAGATATTGGGCGATGTATAGCTTGTAGGTTCTTTATTTCATTCACTCTCTTTCGTTACCATTTTGTTCTTTAGGATTCGTGAGCTAACAAAACTCAGCATATGTTTTCACTAAAACCCTGTCAATTTTTCTAGCATGGAATTCTATTTTTCTTGGTGATTTAGTCTTCTAACTAAGTACTCAAGTCTTAGTCGAGATATCCTAAATTTCCTTGTATCAAAGCATCTATAAGTTCTTCCATTATTTAATAAATATATACTAATCTTAGGGTGTATCTCTTTTCAAAATGGATATAGTCAATGCTTGAAATATAGGTCACATATTAATTTGTGCATTTGGTAAAAGGTACGTTGAGGAAATACAGGCCTTCAATCAAGTTTTGTTGTATATAATAAAGTCCAAAGAATTCCTTCAAAAGTATCCATAGTTTGACCTTATTCTAAAGAAAAATGAATAGAGGTATTCTCTATTGGCTATATGCCTCTCTATATGTCCACAAATGAAGCTTTTTGAAGAAAATGTGAACAATCAACTGAAAGATAAGTATGAAGAGAATGTGGCAAGAATGTAGAGAAGAATGCAGAGAGTTCTGTACTATTTTGATCTATTATTATTTTTTAAATTTATAGAGAGAAAACATTATTATTAGGGTTATTTATTCAAGTGACATTGTCTACATGAGTCATATATTGTTAAAACATTTTCTTAGGGTGAAGCAATGGCATATTCCCTAAAGTAAAGGTATTATGGATGTCAAATAATGGGTTCTATGTATATGCATAATGGAATTCAATAGAGATATACATAGGTCATCTCTGGCATGTGTTGAAAGTGATCCATCTAGATTACATATGGTAGTCATGTGGATGGATATAAAATTAAAAGCAGTCATAGTGGGTGGAACCATATTTGGTTCCATAATGCAGTACAAGAAATAGACCATACCATATCACCCATTTATTTTATATTAAGCATATCTACTGCTATATCTCAATCGCTGGCCTTGGGAACCTCTGCATTAAAAGATAAAAGGTTATATATATGAAATAAATTTCAAATTTATTCTTGTGCTTCCAAGAGAGAATACTTCTTTTGAGGTCAATCAATAATAGAACTTAAAAATATAAGAAATATGAGAATACTTCTATTTGAGTTGAAGGGAAAAACTAGAAGTGTATCTTTCTACAAATATTATTTCATCTATACCTTCTTGTGCTTATGAAGTAACATTTTGGGAAATATTTCATAAGGTCTTTGTGATAATCAATAATTGTTTCCAATTGAAATAGTTGGCGCGGTTGTAGAGATAGGAAGAAGGGGTGATGCAATTTTGTGCTTACCTAGTTTTGCATTGGAAATTATCCTTTCACTATATATGTGAAGCATTGTAGAGGTGGAATATTTTGAGAAGTCATTCCTAGTCCCTTAAATAGTCTTTGCATGCCTAGGAACCTAGTTTAGGGGTGACTGGGCCCTAATCAACAGTTCGATGGAAAATCTTCATCCCGCACTCAGTTGCAATAAATATTACACATACATATATTTATGTATTTCCACTAGTAGATGATACATGTTGCGCTTCTATACTTAAATGGTAGTTATAGGTAGCAAGAGGGCCATTAATGGTCTTTCTACAGTTTTGTTTTTTTGAGCAGTGCTCATAGAAGAAACTCTTCATATTCATTTTGAAATTATACATACCTGTACCTATGTGGGATTATATAGGTATTAGCCTGTAAGGGGAAGCCTTAGTGCCTAACACTATTCCAGTACTAGGCAAACACATTACTAGCTTGTAAACACTCATTCTAGTTTTGAAAATTATTGCATACTTCTATTATGTCAAGTTATGATTATTTCAAACTACTCGAGAACCATCTTGTATGAATGAGGATTAAATAAAAAGTTGATTCATTCTATTCTATCACAAATATATTCATAGAGACACTTGCTCCATGCTCAATTATTTTCTTTACCTTGCATTTAGTTGCACCATCCTCTTTTAATGGTGTATTTGTACCCCATAACTACACACACCCAAACAGATTCAGTGGTTGGTATTTTCATAGATACAGAGTTAGAACACTCATAAGAGTCTCTGTTGCAACACCTAAAATTAGGGCATTCCTATAGGATAGAAATGTCCAATCCAATTCAAATGGTATTCCAAATAAGATATTGGAGGTGAGTAGGGTTGATGTCAATGGAATTACATCAAACTCTACAACACTCACTTCATCCAGGGAACCCTTGCCATTGATCCCGAGAGTTTGATGAGGACTCTTGTTTTGCACATATACCACTATGTTGCATACTTCATCATACAAGTGGAACAATAGGCCCTGATTATGAAACTTCTCCTGTGAAACTTCCATAGTACTTTTGTTCTTCCTCTCAGCTACCCCATTCTGGTTTGGATTATGGGGCACTATTAACTCCTGTCAAATGAATTCTTTTGCATATAATTTATTGAACTCATTCTACACATATTCACCACTGTTATCACTCCTGAAAACCTTCATTTTCATGCCAATTTCTTTCTCAACAAGTTCTTTAAATTCACAAAATTTCGAGAATTCCTTCTCTTTCTTCTGCATGAATAATATCCAACACTTACATGAGAAATCATCTACAAATATAACATAATACTTTTTCTTGGTCATGGAGGCTATCGAGAAAGGTCCACACACATCTAAGTGAACTCTTTCAAGGACTACTTGTGCTCTATTTTCCTTACGATGAAAGGTGCCTTTGGTGTACTTCCCCAATGTACACCCTTTGCATGTATCTCAATGCTCTAGTGCGCCCTTGGGAATTCCTCTAGAAATATGTTGTGTGATATTCAAAGCTCCATGGTGAAAATGGAAAAGTTTCCTATTCCATAATTCACCGATGTCTCAGATCTACACCTTCAATGCTTTCATTCTCAAAGCAACACGATCTTCTTCATCCAATTTGTAGATATTCTTCACCTGAACCCCGACCTACTTTAGTGACAAAGGAAAGCCTTTCCTTTGCTAAATATCATCTCATAGCCACGATATTCCAACATATCAAATGAAACTAAATTATTCTTCAGATATGGAACATACATGACATATTTTAATGTGAAAGGAGAACCAGACTTCCTTTGAAAATAACTGTATCGATGTCAGTCACGCTATACCTTCCATCATCTCCCAACTCGATCTCCATTTTTGGAGGTCCTTATCCTCCAAGTTGCTGAAAAATTATTTGTTTCTTTTCATATGGAATGAGGCTCCATTATCTAGATACCACACACTACCCATCACTGATGTCACCATGCATGCAATGAGGGTGAAATCCAACTTGAATTGTGAAGATATAGCTTCACCTGTCGCTCCTCCTGAGGGCTTCTTGTCGACCTTCATATGCAGACACTTTACGGCATATTGTCTTCGCACATGAAAATGAAAACATTTAAACTTCGACAAGTATTTATTCTTTCCTACCTAACCAGATTCTGCTTTAGAATGGGATTTCTTCCCTTTCCCTTTCTTTTCCTTACCAACGAAGGCATAATTCTACTCATATTTAACCTTGGATGAGGTCTCATCTCTGGTGTTCCACCTGAACTCTTCCTGTACTAAATATGACCATAATATTTCCCATCTTGGTATCTTCTCCCTCCCATTGACCGAATCTTGATAGTTGTGCCAACTCTTCGAAAGGCCTAGAAGTGTTAATATTACCAGATCCTCTTCTACAAGCATAACACCAACACTCCCAAGTTCATCACGACATTGTGCGAACCTACCGAGGTACTGTGGTATAGTTTCACCCTTATGCATTTTGATATTCTGAAGCTTTTCTATGAGTGTCAGATTTATGTGGTCACTAATGTTCTAGAAAAAATCTATCAATATCTACGATATTGCATATGGATTTTATTTCCCATGGATATTAGAGACAATATGGTCTTTTAATCCCTCTAATATGATCCTCCTCCCCTTGGCTATGCTCTTATTCCATTCCGCTAGATCCTAGGCATTAATTGGTGCTTGTTTCAGGACATCGATATCAATGAATTCCTTAAAACCATTATATTCCATGAATGATTCCATACGGTACTTCCAAGAAATGTAATTTGAGCTACCCTCATGGGCATACTAGAGCCTCAGACCATAGAACCCCATCTTGCTAGCTTTGAAGAATATATTTGCAAACTCGTTCCTCTTGCTAATATAACTTCAAATTTTCTTTTCGACTATGATTCTATCTCTGATACCATGTCGAAATTAATTTTAGATTAAATATTTCTCATGTAATTTTCTAAAACATAAGAAAAATCTACTTCTACTCATCTGCAGAAAAAAATCATGATATGGAAGAAATATAAAAACATGCGACATGAGTCAATTGACACGCATAACACAAGGATATATCTAGGGGAAAGCCACTTCTCAAAACCCCTTCCTATCTGAATTATATTAATTATAAAATAGAGAATAAATACAATGCGTGTTCAAGCCTGAGAAATATCTACACAAGTATAATATATCTCACTATTTCATATGCTAACCTTGACCAATACTTAGCCAATTTTCCTGCTTGCCAAGCTCCTATTTCCTTGTGTTTTTTATCAAGGAATTAGCCCCCTATTAATTAGGGAAATCCCCTTCCTGAACTGTGCAATCCCTATAGATCCTTCTCTAACAGCATGCACCACCTGTACCACCTGGATAATCATATAAATGATGAATTGAGCTCAGTTAATTGAGTTCAACTGAAAATAACTAAACTAGATTGGTAAATTTTAGCAATCACTACATACACAACTCCGCTCCAAGCCTATAACTCAAATTTACTAAGTTAACTAGTAGGAAAGGTGATATCACTCTAGCTAACCAAAATCCAAGTCATACTACTATTGACGGTGTTGGAATCCATCAACAAAGGGGTCGCCTTGATGTGAAGTCCCAATTAGACCTCACACCATTTGGAGTAGGACCCCATCCGAAATATCGGTGTGGTTTCCATGTATTCTTATAGAATTTGCTTGAGTCTAATTGTTAGCAAGAAAGAGTGCACATGCGCCTTTGAAAAGAAAGGGGTGTGTTCCTGGTGAGTGTTTTATCACATGTGTGTCAAATTTATTTAACCGCGGAGGGGAGGAAAAGTGAGCCTCCAAGAGAAAAGTAGTAGTACCACCCTAGTAGAGACACACATGAACAAGAAGGGTCCGTACAACATCAAGTAGAATAGTCCATAGAGATGTGAAGGTCATTGAAACCAATATGATAAGGAATATTTGTCTAATATCCAACGAAATATTCCACAAGGATGCAACAACGATAATTGAAATTACAACACATTTTCAATATGATAAGTACCAAAATAACCGAAATAGTTAAACTACTTTAGCACAAATGAAAGAAAACATGAATTAAAAACATTTACAGAATAATATTACAAATATCGATAATCCATGCATGAAAAACATGGTGGCCCATAGGTCTTCTGATATTAAGTGAAATTTCTAAGACACATTTGTACAATGAACACCACTAGCTCCAATAATGGAGCGTTGGAGCCACTTCTTGCTCCTCAAAAGAACTAGATTATATCTCTAATTCCTTGCAAGAAGAGCTAAGGTGAAAATTCATTTACTCATACAATGAGGGTGGATATGTAACCAAGAGGTGATGCTTCACCTTCCTTATGAATATTTGACTACCCTCGTGACTGTTTTAGTTCCTCTGAGTTTTCAACTTGCATGAGTCTTAATATTCTGAATTTTTCCATTGAAATTCCACTTTACAATACATTTTGAATGAAAAATTGCATGGTCCACAATAATTATGCCGCATATGATAGCTCATGAAATAACGCAACATGGCACTGCTGACATGGACTGCTTGATGATGTGGCAATGTCAAGCCACTACTATTGTTGTGCCTTGAGTGTCTTCTTTTCACCTCCACATGGTTTGGTGATAGGGGATCTTCAATGATCTATTGTCTTGGAAAATTATCGCAGACTAGTGTCCCTTTTCTTTCTCTCAATAAATCATATTGCATGCTCAAATACAAAGTTGTTTCTCGACATGCGTTATCTAGGAAATCCCTTCTATAGATAGAAGTGGTCCCTCTAACCCAATTATTGGGTCTAGTAACAAACGAGACAAAAAAAAGTAAACTCTCCTAGCTTAAATCAGAATGACATGAGAGAGAAATATGTTCTACCTCACTCCTATGCGATTACTTGTTGATTTTAATCCTATTCTCCTTACTTCCAAGCTCAATCCTCACTATTCCTTTACATATGAATAATTGCAAGAGATATCAAACAACTATAAACAAATAAATCATAGTATATTTCATTCTAATGTAAACCATATGACAGATCAAGGAGCATCATACTAATCAAGTAATCATTGACAAGCTTATGGAAAGTAAAACATGATTTTTATTATTGATGAATTAAAGATGGAAGTATACAATCGGTGCCTTGATTTTGGACGCCTCCTTCGAGATGGGTTCCCAAGTACAACCCAAAGACTTCAATCACTTCTTCTCCTTAGAATTTTGTCAAAATTTAGGCGCATTTGAGCACTAGAAAGGAAACCAACAATGACCAACCCTTTGGGAAAAGCATGGGATTCATTTATAGGGAATTTGAAGAGGTTAAGGATCCATAAAATAGGGAGGAATGTCCACATCTTAAGGGGAAATCCTTAAAGACAGGATCAAGGACTCAAACTGGGAGAACTCGACCCAATCCTTAGCCAAATGATACCATACTTTTGTTCTCGATGCTTCTAATAAACGAAGTTTTTTCTCCATTTTTGGAGAACCTTCCTGAAGAGGACCAATGCGAGATTTTACTTTAATTCTCACGTTGTCGGGATTTTTCATAGGTTATGCATAGGGTGACAAATGCTAGTCCATGGAGGAGAGAACCTCCCTCGAACTGCAAATTAGGTTTTTTCACAAGATTTCTCCAAAATTTCTTTAACACATTGATTCTCCATTTATTCAGGGATATTTTGAGCATGTTATACATGGTGAACATGTTTTCACAACTTTTGTCACTTTGAGAAATTTGTGGCATGAGTGACACAAAGGATGACACTTTGGGTATGGAAAGGGGAGTGCGAAAAACTATTATGTAACCAATGGCCCCTAAAGCATGAAAGAAGGATGTGAATTAATGGTTGAAGTGCTTTATCAATCAAGGAAAGGACTTGGAAAACCCGCCATCAGGAAGCCTGAAAATCAAACATAGTACAATATATATGACATCTCTCATGACCATATGCCTACAATAATTATCTAAATAGGCATCAAAAAATACATGAGCCCACAAAATCGATGCAACCATACGACTAAAAAGGATCATGTGTGTGGATCCACGGCATGGGGGCAACCATTCGTATAGAAAGGATCATGTGTAAAAAAATGAATACTCCACGTAGCTTGGATTTATCATATGAAATATAGGGTATTCATCTCTATCCCGACCCATCCAAATTACGAATATAACCATGTGAATAGATGTGTTGATCTTGAACATGGTAGAAACCACCTAATTACTGGTCGATGAGGTAAATTTTTAATAGGAACGAGAGAAACCACCAATAATGATAATGGCCCTCAAGCTACTACAACACAATCTACAAGTGTGAATAAGAGAGTTGAAGTCGAACACTTGTAGAATCATTTGATTGAAGACCGGTGATGTGAACCTATCGTTGAATGCAAAGAAATTTCCATTGATGCATGCAAGCTTCAAGGTACTAGAAGGGAGTTTCTAGATCAAATTCCTGTATAATGAGATGATGTCGAGAGGAAGAAATCCGTAGAAGGAGGGTCGTAATGTTTCCCACATCATCGAAATGAAACATATGAATGTGTAAGGTAGATAGAAATTATTCAATATTGTTGCAGAGAAAGGTCAGAGAAGTATAAGGAGGTTGACCCTTTTGCAAATAGGACTTCTCTTGAACATATCAGTGACACGACTTTAGAGTTTGGTAGCATTTGACTCAAAATGGGATCAATAGTCATGGTGACAAAGGAGTATGCTTTAATGATATGCAAATTGATTTCCTAAACCCAAGAAGGAAATTACCAAAGAGAGGATAACCCAAACCTGACATGAGATTCAAATAAGTGCCATGTTCAAGAGTGGCATGCTACTGTTAATAAAAAATACAAGACATGCCTAGTTCCATTTTTCCCCACTATTTCTAGCAAGTAACTATTTATTTTGATATAAAGCTTGAAGAGGATACCATATTCTTAGCGTATAATTTCACTCTTCGGATGAATCCATCCTAGTAATTTTAATGAGCCCTAGGAATGAGTAACTCGATCTCATCATGGTGACATGGTATTTGTCGTTTAAGTTTTATGAGTCCAACAGAGGGGTAACTCGACATATTTTTCATGTTTAGGGAGTTTGAAAAAAAGGCGGAAAATAAAACTACAAATGTCCCTTTTCTTAGATAGTCCCTCGAATCCGAAAAGGTAGAATTTTTTTTTTTGAGAGAACCTCTTAGGCATGTTTGACTAAGGTATTCCCTTTTCGTAATAGTCTATCTCGGTCTAGAAAAGGGTTAATTTTATACATAGTAGACATCATTTCATTTACTTTAACAAGCTCGAAAGGACAATTACTTGAAAATATTTTCATATTTTGGGAGTCTTAAAAGAGCTAAAAGATGACTCCTCATAGAGGAACGAGTGGTATAAATGGTAGCAACTAGTTCCAGTCATGATGGAACCGCTCAAAACACACAAAGGTCAAGAGGTTGGCTAATGAGAATACTCATCGCAACGGTTCTTCAGGAAAGGGTAAAACAACCAAGTGAAAGTGTATGATCGGATAAGAAGATGGTGGAGATGGAATGAGAAAACTAAGGCTTATCTACCAAAAATATGTTGAGATTCAACAAGATGATGAGCTTAGTGAAAATCAGTCACCTTCACTAAGTGGGCCCACAGGCCATTTTTAGGTGTAAGTCTATTTTTAGACATGGTGATCATATTTCAAAAGTTGCAGGATGCTATTTATGGATGGTTGGTCAAGTTGGAAAAATAGGTGAAAATATATTTTTAGAATATTGGGCGAAGTCTATTTATAGATCGTCGATCTAAAAATAGATGCATGTCGATTATTATTAGCTCTTAATAATAATCCGACAATAAATATCAACTTATTCTCTTGGAGCACTTTATTTCAGTATACAGATTTGGCAAATCAGTGGGCTGAAGGAATTACTCAATTCCTAGGGTTTATTGGTGGCTCATGCATGAGGACTCAGTTATAACTGAAGTGGAAAAGTTATGACAGAGTTGGAAGAGTAGTTTATGGAGTTGTTATTTAGTTTAACTCAGTCAATGGAGTTAAACTCAGTTGAGCTAGTTGTATCTAGTCTAACTGAAAGATACACTAGTGAGAGTTAAGTGAATTAATTAGTTAATTAATTCAAAACTAATAAATCACTAACGACTGAATAGAATAGCAGTTAACTACAGTGCATGTCAGTTCCAATGGAGACCCAGTGGAGAGATAGGTGAAAGGGCAAGATGGACTATCCATTGTGACTATAGTGATGCATTGATTGCATCACACGCACATTGGATTTTCCAATGAGGATTGCACAGTAAAGGAAAGATATATTCGAATTCATTCAGGGGTCTTCTTTAACAGGGATTGTGCAGTGGAGGCAGGCTATCAGGTGGCAAGAAATCAGTGCATGGATTTGCAGATTTCTTCATGTTAGTGTGTGACGATTGTATTGTACTGAGAGCTTGATGTAATAAGCTTTGTATGAGATTGTTACATGATCTCCATGATACATAATATATGATAGTTGGGGTTTTCAACTTCAGGCTTTCCCGTTAAACAACTATGTTATGTGTGATTTTTTTTGTTGCTTCATGTGTTTGCAATTGAGTTTTTAAATTTCCGCAAAATATTAATAGTGGAAGGATTCTGTATTTAGAAAGAAGATAAATATTGTTATATCGGGAGAATTTGGATATATACATGCATATGTTATATAATTTCTACAAAATAAGGCTAAAAAAAACTATTCTTGGAATTGGTTTCATTTTTACACAAGCTTGAAATGGAGACAAACTATGCTTGAAAGTGGTTTCATTTTTACACAAGCTTGAAACATGTGGGAAAAATATGCTTGGAATAATTTTTCATGCCCCTAGAATAATGACACAATTCAAGGTACATCCCCTTAATCTTCATCTCATTCACCTAAGTAGAAGACTGGTTACTAACAAATGAATGGAATGAAGGTTCATTTACGAGATCAAGTGAAAGGCTCAACTAGGATTTACGAGATCTCATCAAATACTCGAATTGAAAGGGGGTTTGTTTCATTTTTTAATGAGCTTGAAAAAATAAAATAATTATGTTCATAGAAACCTTGATTCATTTTTTAACAAGCTTCACACAAGAAAACAAACTTTTCTGCAAAGACCTTATTTCATTTTTTAACGAGCTTGACACAAGAAAAATAAGGTTTCTCTAGAAAACCTTGATTCATTTTTTAAGGAGCTTAACACAAGACAAGGAACTTTGCTTCGAAAAACCTTGATTCATTTTTTAAGGAGATTGACACAAGACAAGGAATTGTGCTCTAGAGACCTTGTTATGGGCCCATAGGAGGTAATTTCTTCCATGGTGTTCTCATCATATGGGAGAATAACACTCTGGAAATTAGGGTCCAATGCCCCCAGTACATGAAGCATTATACCACCAACCAAATCATTAGTAGACATGGGCATGGAACAGGTTTCCACATAATTAACCTGTGGCAGGGAAGATACCACTTGCATCTAAGAAAAATTTAGGGATGATAGTTGATTGGGAACTAAATTAGGACCAATGAACGAAATTTTATCAATGTTCACAATTCTTCCTTCATGCGAGAAACACATCACACGAAAGAGAGAAGAGGGAAGAGCTCCCATGACATAAATATGGTCACGACCGAGAAGTAAATTAAAATCCAAGGGTCCTTGTATAACCATCACTTCTATATAAACAACCTTTCTACCTAAAGTAATAGGAAATTTCAGAAGGATCCCCAACGGTTGACTAGTTACTATGTTAAAAGGCAATAGATTATTGGTAACAGGCACAAGATGTGGAGAACCTAAAGCTTTCCAAGTATTCAAGGGAAAAAATACTAATAGATGCTCCTTCATATATTATTGTGCTAGGTACAACCACATTATAGGTTTTTACTGTGATATCAAAGGGAACGTAAGAAGGAAGACAATATCGTGAGAATTCCCCCCTTATGTTACGAGAATGGGAGGATCACCCTCCTATATCATGGGAATGGGAGGATTTCCCTCCAATTCATGGGAATCTAAAGAAACAAAAAGAACCTAAGTGGTATGGGGTTCACTCCTATGGGAAACGTGTGATCAATTAGACGTGTAATCAAGTAAACCTTCTTCCCAACCAATGGTTGGTCGAGAACAGACTCATGGGATTCACTTTCAGAGAGTGTGGGATTGACAAGAGATAAATTCTTATCAATCACTTGATCAACTAGTAGAGGATCAATGGAAAGCTTTTGATAACCTCCCAGAATATGATTTTGAGAAGCTGTGAGGTTTTCCAACTCTTTGGAGGCTTCCTCCATATAAGGAATAATGTTAATTAGACGATTCCCTTCACATAAATTACATGGACATTTGACTTTACATTTTTTCCCATGGGCCTTACTATGACTAGTTGAGGGTTTGTAACCACTATGATCTCGAGAGGCCGATGGAAAAGGTCGATTTGATTTGGTGGTCCACACTTCTAATACCCTGGGAATGCTAGAACAATCCCTAAGAAGGTGGTCGCCCTTGCATAGCTTGCAAGGGAATTTGACTTTGTGGGATTGATTGGAAGATTTTTCAACATCAATGGTATTGGTAGCAATGGTTGCTTGCTTTCCCCCTTGCTTATTTTTCTTATTATTCTTCTTATTCTTCTTCTTAGCTACCTGGATACTAGAATCCATACTTTCACCAGTCGAAGAGGAAGAATAGGGTGAAGAAATAGGAGAATATGGTGAGAGGGGTCAACTTTAGGATCAACATGAGGTTGGCATTGTTCAGGTGGACGTGAACTTGGTTGAAAAGCATCTTGTACATTCGGAACCATGGGGGTCGAAAATAACCAGACTCAAAAACCAATGGTAAACCCCAGAAGGGACACATTTTCCATATAAGGAGCACCAATATCTCCAAAAGAAGGAAAAGGAATAGGATTCTCGTCAAAGGGGTTTCCTTATTGGTAAACTCAGGAACTATTGCCATTAGTCTCAACCTAAGATATACTAAGGAGTCATGCACATATAAGATGTTATTCTGTGGGTAATAAATTTTAGAAATTAACAACAAATTAAATCAAAAATGGGTAAGCTAGGAAAAAAAGTTTACCAAGAAACTATGAACTGCAGAATACCTCCCAGAGAACCAAGAAGTATGACAACTAATCTCTCTGAATGTTGCGTTCGGTGTATTACGTTTACAAGGCAATCGACTCAGTTACCTATGGCAGGATAGTGACCTACTGAGGAATCCCAAAATATACTCAATGGTACATGGGAGTGAAAATCCATGGTAATTTTTTCTGATGCATAACCATTCAATGAGAGCGCTCCTAAATAATTTCATACGTGGAGCACCTCTGATATACTCGAGAGTACTAGAGAACGGTCATATATACTTTTTTATATGGACCGAGATATCACCCCCGGGATGAAACGCAGGGAGTTAGCAACAACTCTTGTGTTTACGAATTTAGAACACGTCTCTAGCCTAGAATTATAAATGTTTGTGTTAATTTCCAAATGATCGTTAGGTTAATTGAGGTAAATTTTAATGTTTATCTTGAATTAAGTTTCCATTTTTGGGCTCAAACCCATGTCACCTGAATGCCTAAGATGCAACTGTATGAGAAAAATACACCTATAATTCACTGAAAGCCAAATTAATAAGGGGAGATATTTCAAACAATGATGCATCAAACAAGTAATGCTGTAAGAAAAATTCCCTTAACTAGCTTTTCTCTTTTCACTTTTCAAAATTAAAAAGTAAAAATACGATTTTCACTTTCACTATCCCAAATGCAACTTTTCAAAAATAAAAATATTTCCACTTTTACTAAGATGAAATTATATGAATTTTCACTTTCTCATTGTTTTTAATGATCTAATGCACTTAAATGCACTTCTATAATTTTCAGTTACTGAAAAATGTGATCTATTTTCAATAATGAGTTCCAAACAAAATAACTTTTCTATGAAAGTGATATAATGCACTTAATGAAAATAAAACTCTTGAAATGAAAACTAACTAAATGTAAAATAAATTTCTCATGAATGTAAAAGAGCCAGTAAGAAAACATTTCAATCGAATCAAAAGATGTAAGACTCAATAAAAAATTATCAATTTACCACTTCAAGTATGGGACAAATTTTTTCATTCCACCAAGAAACTGAAAGGAATCAATCAAAACTTGACGTAGAAAAAGAAGATGACGTGCCTTAAGGATCAAAACACATTATAGTTTTCAATGGAGACCCTCAAACTATCCACATTCAAAGGCTAGCGTGGACTTCTAGTTGACACCAGAGGTATGCAACGTGATTGTTTTAGATAAAATAAGCACTAACAATGTGAATTTCACTGATAAAAATCACGTTGATGGAGGTAAATAGGAGAAAAACAAGAAAATCTCAAGAGAAAACTCTAGCTCTAATACCCTAGGACACCTTCAAAGAAGAGTACATACTAAAAATCAATCCACACAAAGGGTCATTCAACGGTTGGCCAAACTAAACAAGAAAGAAAAATAGACAAGGAGGACTAAAAATGTTATAGACTCCCTAATGTAGTTTCCATTTTGTTATCTAGGAAACCCCTTCTATGGATAGAAGCGATCCCTCTAGCCCATTGAGTGTATATAGTAACAAATGAGGAAAAAACAAGCAAACTATCTTAGCTTAAATAAGAATGACATGAGAGAAAAAGATGGCCTACCTCACTCCTATGCGGTCACTTGTCGATGTTAATCCTAATCTCTTTACTTCCAAGCTCGCTCCTCGCTATTCCTTTATGTACGAATACCTGCAAGAGAGATAAAAAAATGAAAAAATATGAAAGAATGGTATATTGCATTCTAATGTAAACCATATGATAGATCAAGGAGCATCATACTGAGCAACTAATCATTATAAAGCTTATGGAAAGTAAAAAATTCTTTGTATTATTGATTTATTAAATAGGGAAGCATATAATTGGTGCCTTGATGTTGGAGGCCTCCTTCATGACAGGTTCCCAAGTCCAAGCCAAAGACTTCAAGCACTGATTCTCCTTAGAATTTTGGCAGCATTTAGGCGCATTCAAGCACTATAAATGCAATCAGCAATGACCAACCCTTTGGGAAAAGCATGGCATTCATTTATAGGGAAGCTGAAGAGGTTAAGGATCCATAAAAGAGGGAGGACGATCCACATCTTAAGGGGAAAATCATTAAAAATAGGATCATGGACTGAAAATGGGAGAACTTGACCCAATCCTCAGCAAACTGATACCGGACTTTCATTATTGAGGCTTCTAGTAGATGAAGCTTCTACTCCATTTTTGGAGTACCTACCTGAAGAGTACCAGTGTGAATATTTACTTTAATTTATGTGTTGTCTGCATTGTTCAGAGTTTATGCACAGGGTGACAAGTGCTAGTCCATGGAGCAAAGAAACGCGTTGGGATGACAAATTAGGGTTTTTCACAAGATTTCTCTAGAATTTCTTTAACACATTGATTCTCCACTTATTTAAGGATATTTTGAGTGTGTTAATCATTGAGAACACATTTTCATAGATTTTGTCACTTTGCAACATTCGTGGCATGAGTGACACAAAGGACGACACTTCGGGTATGGAAATGGGAGTGAAACAAAATACTGTGTAACAACATGTTTTACTCTTCCATATCCTTCTTCATCATATTTCCATGACATGATAGAGAACATGTTCCTACAATTCACTCAGGACGAGGTGACATCAATCTGAAAACTCATAGCCTAAGATGATAAATTTTGATGCATAAAATGAGCCCCGAACAAGTGATATACTGGGAAGGAGAGCTCAGTGACTATGCAGTTTTGTAGTTTAGGTAGGAAAAAGGAAACCTTGAGCCTTGAGACTGCGCAGTGCACAATTCAGGCTAGGTTGAGGGACAAGATTGCGCAGTTTCCAAAGCTAATGGGACAAGCTAAAGGGATGGGTACTTAGATAGATTACTACGTAGTTTTGGGAGTCAAGCAAGTTTGGGATACTATGCAGTTTTTAGTTAAAGGGCTCAAGGAATGATCTTGAGGCTTTTGGTTGTGAAGTGCGCAGTTCAAGCCTTGTTGGGGGTCATGACTACGAAATTTTGAAGGTCAAGGTCAAGGCTTGGTCACAGAGACTTCGCACTATGTTTTTCCAAGAAGTAAGGTCACAGTTAGAGGACTGAGATTGTGTAGTGTGCATCTTAGGGAGGCTGAATGAAGCCAGGTTGCTTATTCAGGAAGTTTTTTTTTTTAAATGTCTAAGTGTAGGATTGATGAGATTAGTGTGAATGGTGATAAAAAATTGAATTTGATAACACACTTATAATACTTCTATGAACCAATATATATCATCCATGACATATGAATGAATAATTTCCCTCCGTGTGACAGGCTTTAAGATAATTTATGACAAGTGTGACACTAAGGATATGCTTTGCAACGACCGTGATGAAAATTGTGCGATAACGCTTAATACTTTGATAATGAGTGTGATGGATACTTACATGGTTAGAACAACTAATTTATAAAGATATGACCTCTTAAAATCACCAGAACAAGCCTATGCATGAAATACAACATCCAACATGCGAAAAGACAACATTTTTCCAAAGGGATAAAAATACCTCAAGAAAACATATGGAATGGTTTTCAATGTTTGTGACGACCCATGACACTGATGCAATGATGATGTGGCAGTGATAATTTTTCCTTCTCGATGTTTCTTCCTTTGTGTGATATATGTTTTTTTATTCATATCTACTCTCCAACAAGTTGTAAATATGATGGAGTATTCTTGTGGTCATGATCTGTGATCCTCTATTGTAATCCAATGTCCATTCATCTTCTTGTCTGATGATCATCTTACATCCTCGACTCCTTAGGTGTCTTCTAGTATGTCCTCCTTTTATATATCTTCCTTCATCATCTTTCAATAGCATCATATAATTTTTTTGTCTGAAATCCACTCGTGACAAAATGACATCAGTCCGATAAACCCCGGGTCTAAGATGTTGCATGATGATACACACACTAAGAAAAACCGAGCAATCGTCCAGGAGATAAGATTACTGACTACACAATTGCGCAGATCATGAATTTAGTGGAGGATCTTGAGCTCTGAGACTATGTAGTATGCAGTTCAAAAAGGACTGGGGAGACAAACTACGTAGTTTCTGGGCTCAGTGAGTTCAACTGCGGGGTTTTGTACTGCTTGGGAAAACTACACAGTTCCGGGAGGAAAAGGAGGTCAGGGGATTGCGCAGTTGCGCATTTTATGAGCTGATGACTGAGGCTTGAGGACTTATACTATGCAATTTGCAGTGTTGAATTGGTTATATAGAAATATAATGTAGTTCTAGGACCCATGGGCTGTCCTTGAGCACTGAAAGAATTTTCCAAAATTTGGCTAAGTGGGGGATCAGTGTAACCGATGAGAATAGTGATAGGAATTGACTATGATCACACACCTAGACACTTTATGATACAACATAAATCATCCAGAATACATGAATACATACATCCATTATTGCGAGACATGCCTGCATGACAATAATAACTCATTACCACAAAGCCTGCCCCTTGAACCAAACCAACGCTGCACTTTGCATTATAAGAATAAATTCCCATGCCACAAGATGATACTTGATATATAAATATAATAGTGTGAATGAAACTTGTGATATGAAAATGGAAGTGAAATTAACACATGCCATATAAAATATAACATGAAAGAAACACTAATTAGGTGAAAGCAAGCAAAAGCGATAGCCGAAACATGAAATCAAAACTCGAAAAAAGAAAGGTGCGAGAGAGCGACAGTTTGAAAAAATCACTGAAATGGAAATAAAAGTGTTTCTATAATGTGAGAAACTATCGTTGCCAATGTGCACTAACTATCGACATCAATTGGATATCGCACATGCATAGTCTTGATGGACTGTGTTATTTGTATTTGGGCTTGCATGAAAGAATGAACTCATGGAATTTTTGCAAATTCAGCATGTGTGAGAAAGTGACTTCGACACTTACGATCCAAGAAGGGAGCTAAAATTATCAGCTGACCAAGAAGTGACTATGGAATGACTAATCGCAAGATCCATAGTAGGCTCCATAATTTAGTATAGGAAAAATTTTGGAGGATGTTGTCGCAGCGACAACACTTGGTGACACACAGGTACAACTCCAGCTTTTTTGTTTGGGTTTCATGCTTCAGTGCAAAGCCTCAATCCTTTAGGAAGTATTGGTTCACCATATAGATTACCCGACTTTTCCACTTCTCCCCGTTAAAGATATAGTCCCCTCTATCCTTTACTCAACTTAAAACACATCAATATAATACTATTCATGGCCCAACTAATTCGATAGGGGATAAGGATAGTAAGTATAAATATATTTTTAACACACTCCCTAGTGTTTCTCTACTGCCAGCGAGCCTGAACAGTACCTCGGCAGAGTCACCTCAAGAGAGCACAAACCTCGCTTCACTTCCACCGGGCCTCGATATTACCCCAGCGAAGTTTCTTGCTTCACCTCTCTGTGCAGGAAGACTTTCTCTTATTTCACCCTTTATTTACTTATTTTTTATAGGACTATGCATTGGAACTAATTCATTTTAATGGGGCGGAAGATGGGTCCCGAATTATTGAGAGAAAATTAGGTTTTTCCTTGTTTAAGGGATTTGAAAGATAACTGAATTTTATGCTCATTTTAGAGTTTTTCTCCTTTCCCTTCTCTACTCGATTGAGTCAACAGGTTGAAACACCATTCGATACAAGGCTGAGTGTATATTTTTTATAAATGATACCAATGGATTCAATTTGATCATGAAATGTAATCAAACAAGATACTGAATCCTTCTACAATATTTGTGGAATATAAATCACGATCGCTCAATCACATGCAAGTAAGAGAAAGAAGTAAATCAATCACACAACACAATATTTTCCTGGGGAAAGAAACTGCTCAGAACCCCTCCATATCAACTGTATAATAAACCAAGGAATCATCCAACAATACAATGCATGTGTGCTCACAAGAACCTCATACACTCTACCAATTGTCTCACACTGATCTAGGCAAAATTAGGCCAATACATAGCCAATTTCCTGCCCACCTTTAGCCTGCCTTTCTCATGCAATCCCTTGGAAAAATAATTCCTATTAAATAGGAATTCCAACCTTCCTTGATTGTTCAATCCATCATGGGCTTCCTATGGCTTTATAACTACACTTAGGCAGTTCGCTAATAATACAACTGATAGTTTTCTTACCTTTAACCTTTGTCTCAATTGGGATATCATCAGAATGGACATGCATGTAGCTATTAATAGTGAATCATCAATTACTTGGTAGATCACTACTTGTGAATTAAATCTATTTTAATTCACTTGATCTTCCCCTAGCTCATCAATCAGTTAGAACTAGTTAAACTGATTTTAACTCAATTAATTTGAGCTAATTGATTGCACTCACACCACACTAGTGCTACAACTATAACTGGACCCTATAAATAATAGAATCACTTTACATGCCTATCCTTTGACCCTTAACTCGAAATTATTGAGATAACTAAGTCTATCACACATAGTTAACTATTACAAGTTGTTATGAGATAAGATTACAATTTATTTTCCAATTTATTTAAAAATCAGTTTCCCACATTCTCACTAATGTGACACTAAATTAATAACTCATGTGACACTAAATTACTCACTAATGTGACCTTAAATTACTCACTCATGTGTGACCTGGAATCCCACGCTAGTATTTGGTGCATTTTCTTGTTGAATTTCAACACTCCCCTTCAACAAGAAAGGGATGATATGCTACCTCAATCCTGCCTCTGTGGTATTCGAATTGTATCTTTGGAAGCACTTTTGTCAAGATACATGCATCCTGATCCTCCGTGGGAATGTATTGCAACAACATAATGCACCTCTGAACACAATATCTGAGATGCTGGTGTCAGATGTCAATATGTTTGGACCAATTATGGAATATTGGATTAACCGAGAGTTTTATGCAACTCCGGTTATCACAATGTATCACTGTCGGATCCATCCGATGACCAAAAACACCAAAAAGTATCTACCTCATCCAGATGGCCTCACATGCAACCTGACTAGCTACCATGTACTATGCCTCGGAAGAACTAAGTGAAACTAATCTCTGCTTCCTGTTGTACCAAGAAACTGTTGCTAATCTTATGTTGAAGATGCCCCCTAATGTGCTCTTCATGTCTTATGGAATACCTACCCAATATGCATCGGTGAATCCTTTAATATTCACTCCCTCTGTCCATATGTACCACAATCCATACTTTGTAGTGCCCCTAAGATATCTCAACATATGCTTCCCTACCTTCCAAAATATCTTAGTAGGCTTAACCATAGCTTGACTAAGTTGTTTAACTATGTAGCATATGTTTGGTCATGTGTTCACCAAATACATAAGTGAACCCACAAGATTCCTATAAAAAGTAGCATCCACTACCTCACCTGAAGTAGCATCCTCCTTCCTCTAGTTTCCTGCAAGAGGAGTCTCCATGGGTTTGCTTCCCTCCATGTGGAACTTCCTCAGAATCTCCTTGGCATACTTTCCTTGAGATAAAAATATTTCCCCATCTCTTTGCCATATTTCCAAGCCAAGGAAATAATGCATGAGCCCCATGTCCTTCATCTCAAAATCTCTTGCGAGATCTTCTTTGGAATAATTTATGAGCTTCTCATCACCTGTCAGTATAATATCATCAACATAAAGTAAAATAATAAAAATATTACCATCAACCAAAATATGATATAGGTTCGCATCCGCTTCACTCTTTGGGAAGCCCAACCTGGTGAAATAGTTGTCGATCCTAGTGTACCAAGCACGAGGTGCTTTCTTTAGTTCATACAATGCTCTCTTGAGTCTGCACACATGTGGCTCCTTCTTAAAGGTCTCAAAACCTTCTGGCTACTCAATGTACACTTATTCCTCAATAAATCCACTAAGAAAGCTTGTCTTTACATCCATCTAATGTGTCTTCCACCCCATCTGCGCCGAGAGTGCAAGGATAGATCTAATCGATGAGTACCTTGCAACCGGTGCAAAAGTATCCTCATAGCTAATCCCCTCTACCTATGAGAATCCTCGAGCCAAAAATATAGCCTTGTATTTCTCCTAACTCCCATCTGCTGCTTGATTAAACTTGTAGATCCACCTGGATTGAACCACTGACTTCCCCACTAGTCTTGGGACAAATTCCCATGCACTGTTTCTGATAATGGAGTAATACTCCTCAACCATGGCATCAACCCATGTTGGATGTTGCACTGCTTCCTCAAAAGAGGATGGTTCTATCACAATAAACTCGCTCATAAGATCCATGTATCCAGTATACTTGTCTGAGGAACTTCTCTACCTATGCTGTGATGTAGGTGCACCTACGTGCTCTGTCGCATCTAGCATCAATCTGTTAGCCTCTCTGGTGTGCTTCCTACCATTTTTGGTGGATGGTTCTGCATGACTGGTTTATGCCACTCCATGATCCTCTGCTTATGGCTGCTCCACATCTTGAAGTTCATCCTTTGGAACTAATTTTTCCTCATCTACATGGAATTTAAGCTCCCTCTCAAGGGACAATAACATGGCTTTCTCCTCATCAAATTTAACATCTCTCCTGACAATTGTCATCCTGTTAGCCATAAAATACACCTGATAATTGTGAGGAGTATCAATGCACCCCAAAAATATCCCAACCTCTATTGTTGGTTCTAGATTCTTACTGGAATCTTTGGTCACACAAATATAAACAGATGAGCCAAAAATTTTAAAATATGAAACATCTGGTTTCTTACCTGAAAAAGCCTCCTCTGATGTACTCATGCCAAGTATCCGATGAGGACTATGGTTCTGCACAAATACCATTGTGTTGAATTCCTCTGCCCACATATGCAAAGGTAGGCTCTGATCATGTAACATAGCTCGTGATATTCCCACAAAGATTCTTTTCTTTCTTTCTGAAACCCCATTTTGTTGTGGTTTATGAGGTGCAATCAATTCTCTCTGAATTCCTTCTTTGGCGCATAAGTTCTTGAATTCATTAGAGATATACTCACCACCATTGGCACTCCTTAGAGCCTTCACCTTGTTCCCTGTATCTTTCTCTACTAGTGATTTAAACTCACAAAACTTGAAGAAAATATAATCTTTCTTCTACAGAAAGAAGATCCAACACTTTCTATTAAAATCATCAACAAAAATCTCATAATACCTATGCTTTGTTGTGGAAGGAGTAGATAATGGTCCACACACGTTTGAGTGAACTCTCTTAAGGATTATAGTTTCTTAGTTCTCCTTCTCATGAAAGGTGGCTTTAGTATACTTCCCAATGGTACATCCCTTTCATGTGTCTATCTGCGCAAGAGTACCCTTTGGAAGTCCTATAGAAATCTGTCGCATGATCCTCAAAGCACTGTGGTGAATATGGCCCAATCTCTTGTGCCATAACTCACTTGTATCTCGGCTCACCACCTCCCCTAATTTACTGCTCAATGTTGTGAAACCATCTACATCAAGTTTGTAGAGGTTATTCACACAAACTCCAATCTTCTTTACCTGTCCTATGGATTTTTGATGAAGGAACGCATTTCCTTCACTGAAAACCACATCATATCCAAGATCCTCCAACATAGCAATTGAAACTAAATTATTTTTCAAGCCTGGTACACGCATGAAATTTTTTAAAATTAAAGGTTTACCTGAATATCTCTGAAAAGTAACTATACCAATCCTGGTAGCACTATACCTCCCATCATCACCCATCTCGATGTGCATCTGAAGATCCTTCTCCTCCAAGCTACTAAAGAGTTATTTGTTTCTAGTCATGTGGAAAGATGCTCCACTATCCAAGTACCACATATATCCCATCACAGTTGACGCCATGCATGCAACGAGAGAGAATTCCAACTCAAATTGTGAGGCCAATGCTTCACCCGTTGCAGCTCCCAGAGCCTTCTTTTTGTTCTTCTTCTTTTGTGGACAATTTGTGGCATAGTGTCCATGATCATGACAGAGAAAACATTTCACCTTTGACATGTCATGCTTCTGTCCTTCTTTTTCGATCTCAGATTTGGAATAGGAATTTCTCCCCTTCCCCTTATTTACCATACCAGCCAAGGCACAATTTTCCTCATCATTAGTCTTGGATGTGGATCCATCCCTGTTATTCCACCGAAACTCTTCTTGTACCAAATCTGACCATATTTGCTCCCAATATGGTAACTTCTCCCTCCCATTCACAAAGTCCTGATAGCTATGCCAACTCTTGGGAAGGCCTAGAAGTGCTAGGCTCACCAATTCATCATCAGCTACATTAATCCCAACACTTCCAAGCTCATCTCGACATTGAGTGAACTTGGGAAATTATTTATGTATTGTGTCGCCCTTCTCCATTTTTATTTTCCTGAGCTTGTTCTTGAGTGCCAATTTTATGTGGTCGCAACTGCTTTGAAACAGATTTTCCAAGGCCTTCCACATAACATATGGAGTTTCCTTTCCATGGAGACTCAAGACAATATGATCTCGAACTCCCTCTAACAAGATCCTCCTCATATTTTCTACCTTCTTCTACCATGCATCAAGAAGTTGGGCATATGCTATTGCAGGCTTGGGAATATCATTATATATGAATTCCTTCAACCCATTGTCCTCCAACACTTCCTCCATCATGTCCTTCCATGCAATATAATTCGAACTTCCCTCAAGTGCATATTTGAGTCTCAAGCCATTGAAAGACATATTGATCTGCTTCTAGATCCAAAAAAAGTATTTGGAAATTTGAATATTGTTCAACACAAAATCAATTTCTTCTCCACTATTGTGATTCTTGGTGCTCTAATACCCTGTATAAATTACACCAATGGATTCAATCAGATCATGCAATTTACTAAAACAAGATACTAAATCCTTCTACAATATTTGTGGAATATAAATCACAATCACTCAATCAAAGGCAAGTAAGAGAAAGAAGTAAATCAATCACACAACACAACATTTTCCTAGGGAAATCAACTGCTCAAAATCCCTCCATATTTATTGTATAATAAACCAAGGAATCATGAAACAATACAATGCATTTGTGCTTACAAGAACCTCATACACTCTACCAATTGTCTCAGAGTGATCTAGGCAAACTTTGACCAATACATAGCCAATTTCCTGCCCACCTTCAGCCTGCCTTGCTCACACAATCCCTAGGAAAAATAATTCCTATTAAATAGAAATTCAAACCTTCCTTGACTACACAATCCATCATAGGCTTCCTGTGGCTTTATAACTACACCTGGGCAGTTCGCTAATAATACAAATGATATTTTACTTAAATTTAACCTTTGTCTCAATTGGGTCATCATTATAATTGACATGCATGAATATATTAATAGTGAATCATCAATTACTTGGTAGATCACTACTTGTGAATTAAATCTATTTTAATTCACTTGATCTTCCACTAGCTCATCAATCAGTTAGAACTAGTTAATCTGATTTTAACTCAATTAATTTGAGTTAACTGATTGCACTCACACCACACTAGTGCTACAACTGCAACTGGACCTTGTAAATAAAATAATCACTCTAAATTCCTATCCTTTAACACTCAACTCGAAATTATTGAGGTAACTAATTTTGTCACACTTAGTTAACTATTATAATTTTTTATGAGATAATATTAAAATTTATTTTCCAAATTATTTAAAAATTGGTTTCCCACATTCTCACTAATGTGCCATTGAATTCCTCACTCATGTGTGACCTGGAATCCCACACTAATATGTGGTGCATTTTATTGTTGAATTTCAACAGAATGAAGGTCCTAATAAAGATAAAGGTTTCGTAGTTTGAACAAATGATTTCTATCTGGAGCGAATCATATTTTCCTTTTATACATCATTGACTTTAAAGACATGTAAACCCAAAATATAGAAGAGGCAATAGATAATCCAAGCATTGTTCATTGTCATGATTTCCCTCTTCAAGTTTTTCCATAGTTCCTTTCGAGTCAACGAAGTATTTTCATGAAAAATTTTATTCAACACACAAGAGGAAAATGCATGACACAACAATAATGTGAAACCAAAGCACAAACAAAAGAAGTTAAACCAAACGTGATGCATGACAGAAGTAGGAAAAGAAAAGAAAGACTAGAATATTAAATGTAGAATGAGGACTGGATGAGTGCAAGAGAGGGAAAAATAGGATGCAACTAATCCTACTCCTAACCTAACAGCTATAAGTTTAGGGTCACATATAATGAAATTTACAGTGAAACCAACGTAGTTGTTCCTGAATTGTATCCACAAATTTACGAAAAATTAAAAAGGATATAAAGTAATGTGCAATAGAAAATATGAGAGCTTGAATAATTTGCGCAAGAAAAGGAAGGTCTTTCCTGTGGGTGGAAAGATGTTTCACAACCATTAATTTCATCCAATTCACATTCTTACCTTTTCTATGAATACCATCTTTCAACACACCTTTGGATATTCTTATGGATGTGTCTCTATCAACACCGAACTCTTTAGAAAGCACGAGGGAAGATTGAAACTTGTTATTTCCAACCATTCAATGATTGGATCGCAAAATTTATGATGATCCACTTGGAAACCCTAAAATATTTGAAAAGATTAATTTTCGATTTGAGGCCCATGATTATGATGGGAATCATGTGGGGGAAAATATATCTGATCAAATTTGGTAGTCATGTCGAGACAATGAGTACCTGACATAACCATCAGGGAAGGTCGAAGTGCCTTAACTGCTTGAAAAGTAGCCGAATAGTGAGATGTTGAGTGATGAATTTCGAAGGATGCAGAATAAATATCATAGGATTTTCTTATGGAAGAATGATAAGTTGAATAAAATTCATCAAACATAGAATAATGATCAGATAGGTTGATTAAAACATAAAATTCCCATTTTTTTTATTAACGAAGATAAATAAATTTGGACAGCTCTGTGAATTCTTTGATCAATCGAACCAAGTTCCTCATAAGCCAGATGTTACCAACCATTTTCCCATAACTAGTGACAAAATGTGAAAGCATCATAATCATGAAAATAATTAAAAATGGGAAATAGCACAACAAATACATGAGACAATTCAGGACATGGTGAACGGAGAGTAGCTTGATTCATGCGACAAATCATGCATTCATTATCACTCAAGAGGGTTTCATGTGCAATGAAGGGAAATAATTTCAATATAACATCCGCAAAAAAGAACTAGGAGTTTACTATTAAGGGATGAATTCGATACACATGATTGCTTCATACAAAGATAGTCCTTTGAATGATCAAATTTGCAATTCCATGAATCTATGGTAGATACACATTCCAATCCTGATTTTGATGTGAGGTATTTGGATGGAGATGAATAAACATGAAAATATTATTGAATCCAGTCATACGTGAAATCTCGAAAGTTTGAAAGAATACATCTAAAATACCAAAAATCTCTCAGGAAGAGATTTACATCAATTTAAACAATGCAAAGAGAAGCATTATGTGAGAGAAACTAGATTTGACTTAGTTCAGGGGGATTACCAGAGTCGCGAGATCTTGACATAACCATGAATGACAGTTGAAGTGCCCTAACTCCTTGGAAAGTCTCCGAACTCTCTAGGATTGTAAAATCACATTTTGGAGCTTGAACCAAATCATGCATGGTTAGAGGATAGCTACTACAATAGGATCAATAAGGCCACTTATCGCCGAATGGAAGCTATCTTTGTCACTCATTTTACTCGATTTTCCAACTTCAACAAACAGATTACTCAAGTCAAAATATTATTCTGATCGAAAATTTAAAGATAAATGAATCATGAAAATGTCATGAGCAATATGGTTTGAAGAGTTGTTTTCATGCAAGACAAGAGATGACGAGGGGTGGGAAGAGTACTCTATGATTTGACTGTTTTAAATTTCATCATGGACAATCTCACTACCTTGTTTCAATCGAGAAGATAAATCATCGGATGAAGAACCTAAAGAGCATCGAGTATCTCTATTGCAAGTAGATGCATCACAAACTATGGAACACAATGGATAGTGAGATGAAGAGGAAGTTTCAATAAGAACACCTTCTTTGACCAAATTAGATTCTAGATATAAATTAAAATATTCCTGAAAAACTGAAAGATAATCTGATGCACTTCGACATTCGTCATCGCATACATCAACAAAATCATCTTCATCAAAATGAATTTTTCCCAATTCTGTAGATTTATTAAAATAACTGATTGCATTTGATTCACTGTCGAGATTAGTATATTTAAAATCATACAATAATGGGGGTGAATCATCTTCACATGGAGGATTTTGGAATATAGAATAAATCTTCTCCTTCCTGCTCCCCAACCTGTGTAATGTGTATGTTTTGTATTTGATCATAATTTGAACCAGCAACATGAAAATCAAGAGGGTGTAGAAAACTAGTTGGTGGAAAAGATTTCTCACATGGATCATGGTACAAAGAGTCATGGCCTATAGATGATAGGGGATATCATAAATCTAAATCAGATTCAAGACTAAAATTATGAACAGTAACATCATATTGTATAATGGAGGAGTTAATCTTCACCGTAGGTTTCATGAGCCAATCTAGAATTTCCTCCATTGAATCTAAATGGTGATAAATGAAAAAAGAATGAGAATATGGATTAGGAATTTGATTTTCAGATTTCCCAAATTTAAAATCACCGCAAGGAGGCACTCGCATCAGTACTGGAAAAGGAGGAGGAAAAGGAACAAAAGGAATAATAGATTCCTCCTATGAAATTAGAGGCGTCTCATGATTCACAAGAGTTGGGGAGGTGAAAACATCAAGAGGTTTAGATTCAAACTAGCTCAAATAAATCTGAACCAGATGTTAAAACTTTTGCTCACAAAAATCCTGATCCATATCTGCTTCAAGAAAATCATAACAGAGATGAATGAATCTATCAGGAAAATCATCAAATGATTCATGAGGATCCATTCTGAGTTAATTGATTCTTTTGTGAACGTCTCGGTTATCATACCATTAGAAGTCTTGATGAAGATCCTTATTAAAATGGGGAAGAGAATGAATGGAAGAATATGGTAAGGTATGACACCAATTCTTAATATGATCTTTGAGAGTGAGGGATAATAAAATACACATAACATATTCATCATGAATTTGAATAGTTTTACAAAACCCAACAAAATCATTTATGTGTTTGGATAAAAATATACCACCCTCACCATTAAACTTGAACTAAGACTGGGAATGAACAAATTTCGCAAGTATTGAAAGTTTTCCAGGAGGAAGGTTAGAAAAAATCCCTAGGATTATGATTTGGGAAAGAGCCATTTATGACAGTAGATTCAAAACAGACTCAACGAGATTAGCTTGTCAGTTGGCCCTCCTTCTAGCACCATTCTTGACAGTGCTAGAAATCTGTCAACCAAGGGGTCTCCCTGATGTGAAGTCCCAATTATACCTCACATCATTTGGAGTATTAGCCCCATCTGGAATATCAACCCAGTTTCCATGTATTCTTATATATTTTCCTTGAGTCTAACTATTTACAAGAGAGAGGATTGCACATGCGCTTTCGAAAAGAAAGTGATGTTTGTCTGGTGAGTGTTCGATCACATGTGTCTCAAAGTTATTTCACCACGGAGGGGACAAAAAGTGATCCTCTAAGAGATATTTAGTAATACCACCCTAGTAGAGACACACATGAACAAGAAGGGTTCATACAACATGAAGCAGAATAATCCACAAAGATGTAATGGTCATTGAACCAATATGACAAGGAAGGTTTTCCTAATATCCAGTGGAATGGTCCACAAGGATGTGATAATGATAATATAAATTATAACACATTCTCAATATCATAAATACCAAAATAAACGAAATAGTTCAACTACTTTAGCATAAATGAAATCAAACATGAACTACAAACATTCATGTGGTTTTTTTATGCAACCAGCTCACAAAATAGAAGAAAAGATAGATCAACGACTCAAAAATTATCCTCTTCAAGGGAGAAAACTCATTTACATTACATAAATGAAAAATTGTTCTATTATTCAAATGAAAAAACCTCCTTTATATATATAGGAGCCTAGGGGGTCGCAATATAATAAGAGCCAACATAAAAATAATAATGTAAGGGCACAACATTAACAATATTGGGCTTCTATGGGGTGCAATAATAATAATATGGGGACTACATGGGCACAACAATAACAATAAGGGGGCTACACTAACAATAATAATAATGGGATACACTAGTATTATAGGGACCTAACATGCCTCTCTCCTTCAAAAGAGTGGTGTCCTCAATGCTTGAGTAGTTCTGGATTCTTCTATATAAAATTATCATCCTCCCATGTTGAATCTTTAGCTGGTAAGTTATTCCACTTGATGAGAAACTCTCAAATTGATCAATTTCATAGCTATCGAGTTCTTGTTTCTGTGACTGCTTCAGGTTCCCATATGATTTTTCCTTCCTCGTCAAGTGTTAGAAATATTTTTTGCGCTGGACACTTGTCACCTATAACCTTCTTTAAGCATGAAACATGGAAAACTGGGTGCACTCGGGAAGATGCAGGAAGATCCAATTTGTATTTCATAGTACCAATATTTTGCAACGCCTTGTAAGGACCATAGTACTTTGCTGATAATTTATTATCCTTCTTAGGTTGCTTGAGGGACATTTTTTTGTATGGTTGTAGCTGTAAAAATACCTAGTCTTCTACATCAAAAATTCATTCAATGCGATGTTGATCTGCCTATTGTTTCATTCGATTCTGCGTCAAAGTGAGGTTATCCTTTAAGAGTTGGATAAAAAAATTTTGAAGATAAATGTGATCTTCCACTATTTGAACCTTATAATTTTCTCTTAAAGGCGATGTGATTAAAGGTGGATGATATCCATAAAGTGCCATAAATGGGGTCATGTTTTCTACAGTATGGAAGGAAGTATTATACCACCATTCATCTAGAGGTAATCACTTGACCCATTGTGTTTTTTTATCAGATACAAAGCAATGAAGATATCCTTCCAAAAATTTATTCACTATCTCATTTTTCCCATTAGATTGAGGATGATAACATGAGCTGTGAGCTAATTGAGTACCCACATAAGAAAACAATTTCGTCCAAAAATTTCCAGTAAAAATGGTATCTTTGTCACTTACAATAATATTTGGGTTTCCATGTAGCTTTTGAATTGTTTCCATAAATGAAATAGTAGCTGTGTTGGATTCAAATGTATGAGATAATGCACAAAAGTGTGCATAGTTGGTAAGTATATCAACTATCACCATGATGACACTCTTTCCTTCGGGCTTGGGTAAACCTATGATAAAATCCATTGAAACATACTTGCAACATTGAAATGGAAGGGATAATAGTTTTTTTTTTTTAAATTGGGAGGAGCTATTCACATTAATTATAAAACCAGAATATACATAATAGCCTCATGAGGCTGATGACTGGAACCATTCTTGACTATAATGACAAGCTCACCCTCAGGGAAGGAGTTTACATGGGAGAACATCTGAGGGGAGGAGACAAAAGTAGAGAAATGACTACTAGAAACATAAGCACCGTGGGTGTTGGAAAACAGACCTATAGGTCTCGCGTACCGTGAGAGATACAACAAAAAAAGAAAACAAGGAGGAGCAGAGAGAATTCAAGGACCTGAGGGGGGCTGCGCATCCTCTTCATTGTTGAGGTAGTCATCCACATTGATTGGGCGGTCCTGGGTGCCCTCCTCCAGATTGAGGAATAGGCGGTGGAGCGAAGACAAACCGACCTCCTGTGCATCAGCTTTTTCTTGAGCTTCCTCCTTGATCTGGGGTCCCTGCTAGTGACGTTTCACCGAGCTACGCTTCAGCAGGTCATAATGAGGTGAGGAGTGATCTACAAAGTGGAGGTGGTGAACCTCCCTCACATAAGCCACAAATTTTTCTAACAAAGCATTGATTTTCTTCTCCAACTCCTTGATGGCGTTGCTTTTCTCCTGAATCGTAATGGCCAACATTGTTTTAGTGTGCCAGTGCAAGTCAATTGCATGACCGTATAGATTTCCATGGCTTCTCGTCAGGCCGGGGTCGGGAAGCTAGCGGAGGGCGTTGTCCACCAATTCTGAAGGGTTGGTTTTACGACAAGAGAGAGCCTCCGCTTCCAAACCATTCATGTGCTCCTGCACTAGTGCGAGAATGTTGTTGACGAAAATATGGGTGGAATTTCTTGCAGAGGTTTCAGCCCTGGTGACCGGCTGACGAGAGGGGTTTGCCCAGTAGGCTTGGCAACCCCAGCGAGGCTGGGGAGTCAGATTACGACGGCGGGGGGCCATGGATGGCAGCTTGAGGTGGGGATGAGAGGGGAGGACCGAGAGCAGGAAGCGGAAGTTACTACGCGAGGAAACAGGAAAGACAAACGGGGGCGAGATGTGGGGAATGAAGGCTAGGAAAATTGAATATAAGGTGGTTGTCCATAGAGACAAAGGTTCAAGAGAACAGATGGAGCGCATGCAGGAGGATTTAATGGGAGCTAGCAGGGAGTAATTTCCTAGGGTGGGAGCGTACAAGGGTGTGCAAACCAAGGGAGAGTTGTCGTAGCACTCAATCGTGATATTGGGTGTGAGGTACCAGGTCACGATGATTGATGGTTGTGGGAGGTGACAACGAGGCTGGAGCCTTCTAAAGATTTTGTTTGTTAATGTCAGTGCGTATGGTTTTTACCATTGGCTCCCCGATGGAGTCCCAATTGTGTGAGAGGAATCTTTCTGAGGCCTTTACTCCTTGATTTACAAGAAAATCCGCCAATTTGTTGGCTTCTCTCCTAACCTCCATGAAGGAAACACCTTTGGCTTCAGTGATGCTAGCTTTGATTTTGTGAAGAGTTTAATTGATGCGGCAGCATTCGAATACCTGCCTGACACTATGCCCTTGTTGGAGTTTCTTACAGTATTGGGTAGCAATGGAAGGGATAATAGTTGTAATAGACCCGAGGTCTTAATTGTCTCAACTTTATTTTGTTGGAAAACCAAACACTCTGCCACAAACTTTTGAATATCAGATTTAAGGCCATCCCAAAAAAAATTCTTCTTGATCCTGTGGTAAGTCTTTAAAAATCCCTAGTGCCCTCCAAAGTGAGAGGCGTGTAATTCCAAAATAAAATTTTGTTTGAGTTCAGAATTCTTAGAAATATGTAAGTGATCTTTGTACCATACTGAATCATTTTTCCAACTAAATGTATCAGATGTAATGGGATATTGCTACAACTTTTGAATGAGTGTCCGAACTTCTTCATCATTATTGCAGTCATCCCTTTCTTCTATTATCTAGTATGGTTGGATAATAGAAATGGAAAAAAGAAATTCTTCCACATCCTCATCCTTTCTTGAGAGTGCATTTGCCATAAAAAATTTCTTCCATTTTTTGTGGAGGATTTCAAAGTCATAACCCAACATCTTTGTGACCCATTTTTGTTGCTCTTTTGAAGATAATCTTTGCTCCAAAAATTTTTTAAGACTATTATGATCTGTTTTTACCTTGAAGTGTCTTCCCATTAGGTAAGGTTGTCATTGCTTTAGAGCATGTAGTATTGCCAAAATTTATTTCACATAAATAGTTTTGTGTAAATATTTTTCATTGATTGGATGACTTTCAAAACCAATGGGTCTTCCTTCTTGTGTTAAAATGACACCAATTCCATTTCTTGAGGCATCACATTCCACAATAAAGGTTTTTGTGAAGTCGGCATAGCTAAGACTGATGCTTGGCACATTGCATCTTTCTTTAGTAATGTTGTTATATGTGGTGCTATTCTCCCATAATTCTTAACAAAATTGTGATAATACCCTGTCATCCTAAGAAATCCCAGCAAATGCTTTATGGTTTTGGGGATTTTTCATACCTTAACAGATTTTTTTTTTTTAGGGTCTACCTTAACACCCTCATGAGATACAATATGACCCAAATGTTCCACCTCCTATATTCCAAAGAAACATTTTGAGTTATTTTCATATAATTTTTTCTCCTCCAATAGTTTGAGAACCATGTCAACATGTTGAACATGATCCTTCCAAGACTTGTTGTAGATTCGTATATCATCAAAAAATACTAACACAAATTTTCTAAGGAAGGGTTTGAAAATGGAATTCATCAAACCCTTAAATGTAGAAGGTTCATTGGTAAGGAAAAAAGGCATGATCAAAAATTCATAATGACCCTCATGAGTTCTAAATGTTGTTTTCGGAATGTCTTCAGTCTTCATTCTAATTTGATGATATCCTGAATGAATATCCAAATTGGTGAAGTAAATTTATACATGTAATTCATCCAATAATTCATCAATGACAAGAATGGGAAATTTATCTTTAATACTGAACTTGTTGAGCTCCCTATAATCCAGAAAATTTCACCATGATCCATCCTTCTTGTGCACCAATACTACAAGAGCAAAGAAAGAACTTTGACTAAGTTGAATTATACCATGATCTAGAATTTTTGCAACCATATGTTCATTTTAACACTTTTGGGCATATGGATATATGTAAGGCCTGATGTTTGGAGGAACACTTCCTGGAATCAAATGAATAACATGATCATTATCAATAATAAGTGGGAGGCCTTTGGGAATCTCAAATACCTTTGAATTATTGTCCAATAATTTTTGGAGATTTGGAGAAATATATGAATTTGATGTTTGAACATATGGTGAGGATATTTTTTAAATTAAACCTCATTTCTATTTCTTTATAAGTTTTTTCATGCCATTAGAGCTGATTATATTTCTTGGTTTCCTTGCGACACCCCTTAATTCAACTTCCTTTTCTTCCCAAAAAAAAATCGAGAAAAGTTCTTGAAAATTAAAAGCTATTGTACCCAAATATTTTAACTGTTGGACTCTTAGTAAAACATTATCACCACCCATTGAAATGGAAATCATTGGAATATTCAATACATATTCCCTAATGGTTAGCTTGATATTATGGAACTTTCCATAGCAATTTATAGTTCCTCCATTTGCAACCATCACTTGGCACTCTAGTGCTAGATATAGGAAGCAATTAAATTCCTTGGCTATCTTACAATGAATAAAATTATGGCTACTACCCGAATAAATCAACATTATTACCTTTTTATTATTGATATGTCCTTCTATATTGAGAGTTTGAGGAGTGGTACTTCTTGTCAATGCATTATAAGATATGGTCGGATTCATTTATTGTTTCTCTATGTGTTACATAGTAATTTTTCACCATGCTCATTTTCCCGTCCCTGACCCTAAAATTCCCCATGAAATATCCTATGCAATGTTTCCATCATGAAGAAATATGTTAAGACATCCCCTGAAGAATCAAAGAAAACTTCCTTGGGAGATTACTGAAGAAACTTGGTCAAATTACTAGTTTCCTAGGCCATCGCTTTTCCTGGTGTCATGCTCAAGTTGATGTCATATTCACAATTTTGGCTTAGTGCTGCCATCTCCCTTATTTGTTGGAAAACCGCACTAATCCCTTTATGGTAGGGTTTCCTCAAATGGAGGAGAAGATTCGACCTCTAGAAGTTCCATGGTGGCGAGTTGGTTTTTGAACGGTGGTGATACAGTCGAGCTCTCTGATTTTAGATTTTTGATCCCATCCATGGGGGTTTATCCTTTAGAAAGTGGGCCTTCCTCCTCCTTTCATCAGCTCCCAACCTCTTCTCCCTTCCTATAAATTCATATCCCTCATCACGATAATGTTAGCTTGGTTAGTCCTTGTCGAGCTAGTCTGAACTCTCATTCCCTTTACATCCTCGCATTGTGATAACGCCTAAGTGTTCGGGAGAAGGAATGCTTTAGAGATTTGGTGAAGGAATAAATTTTTCACCAAAGGAGGACTCCAACATCAGGGCTTGGGTTGTAAGCTCTTTATTTTATATTTATCAATAAAACATCTGATGTTTTCTTTCTATATTTGTATAATTGTTTATGCAAATATTATGGTACTCCTTGATTTGCTAGATAGCTAATGTTTATGACTATTATGTACTTTATTGCGTCCTCTTTATAGTCCTCACGTATTAATGTGCCATCAGTAGTAGGGAGCAAACCTAAAAGGATCATGGATCAAGGTCATCATCAACAGATTCAAACATAGCATTAGGAAAAAGGAAATTTTGTCTCTTTTCTTGTCGCATTGTAAATTTTAGTTAAGATATTTTTTCATTAGAAAGTATCTCGTGTTGCTAGACCCACTCTAGGGATAGCGATATCACCTCTGTCCATAGAGGGGATTTATCTTGACAAAAAAATTGACGACTCCGGTGCTACATATTTATTCCCGGATCCCGGTTGGTCAACAGGTATTCCTCCATATTCCGACCCATTCATTCTGTATATTAGGAATACCACTAACCCCTATGAGAACACTGGGTCGAGTCTATTCAAAGACTCGTCCCTTTTGGGAATTTTTCCACTCCCACCTGTGAATTTTGGCTCCATCAATATGATTTTTTCTGGTCACAATCCATGGATTATTCCCAATCCTGACCAGCTCGAGATTTTTGGTGACAGTATACCTCTAAGCTCGGCTGAGAAAATGAATCAAAGTATTCTCACGGCTTCAGAGGCTGCATCTGAAACCAATGATCATTTGGTTTCCTCTCTGGACACTTATGCACAGTCTCCCTGGTTTGGTTCTTGGGAATCTGATGATCCCTTGAATGAGACTTTCCCCATTGAAAAAAGTATCGTGGAGGTAATGTCTCTCGAAGAAAATTTGTGGGATGATAAACATCATCATTCCTCATTTCTCCAAATCCCAAGTGACATCTCCACCTGGCTGGAATCCCATGCTTCGTTCGTAACAACTCAACCATTTAAAAATCCAACATTGATTCATGAATTGTTGACCGATGGAAAAATGGGAAATATTACTCCAACCATTATGATCGACATCTCTATCAAACGAGGGATTGTCGAGAATGTTCATATCGGTGCATATTGTTCTCCCGATGAGATCAAGATCTATACTGATATTTTTCAGTAATTCCATGATGTCTTAGCATGGTCATATGAAGAGATGCCTAACATTGATCCGAGTATTGTTGTGCTCGAAATTCCCACCTATCCGAATTCAAGACACGTTCATCAACGACTTTGTCCTGTGCACCCGAAAAAGGTTGCTACCATAAAAGGTGAAGTTGAAAAACTTCTCAAAGCTAGTTTTATTTACCCTATACCATTGACAAATTGGGTCTCAAATATTATTCTCAAAATAAGAAAAAACGGACCATTCGGGTTTGCATTAATTACTGTGATATCGATCGAGCTTGTGCTAAGGAAAATTACCCCACTCCTTTTATAGACCAAATCATTGATGAATTTTCCGGGAGTGAGATTTTTTCCTTTATGGATGGTTTTTTCTAGCTACAATTAGATTAACATTGCTCCAGCTGATCAACATAAAACTGCATTTATCTATATATGGGGCAATTTTTCCTATAAAAATATCCCTTTTGGCTTGAAGAATGTTGGGGCCACCTTCACATGAGCTATGTCGTATGCTTTTAATGACATCAAGCACATAGTTTAGCCATATCTCAACAACCTTCATGCTCATTCTGCAAAATGTCGAGATAAACTAGAACACCTTAGAGATATCTTACTTCATTGTTGACGCTATAATATTAGGTTGAATCCTCATAAGTGTGTCTTCTGTGTTGAATTCAATCGAATCCTGGGTTTTGTGGTGTCCAAAGAAGGCATCCACATCGATCCTCTAAAAGTCAAGGCAAGCATCAATTTTCCTCCTCCCTCTTATGTTCATCAATTCCAAAGTTTGCAAGGCAAAACCAATTTCCACCATCACTTCATACTAAATTATGTTGAGCTTTCCAAAGGCTTTAATTTCTTATTGAAAAAGGTAATCTCATTCTTATCGGATGAAATTTCCTAAATCTCTTTCGATACATTGAAACGAGCCCTCATCAATGCTCTTCTACTATATCCTCCCAATTATCACCGTGATTACTGCCTGTATTTGGTTGTCTTCAGAAACACTATTGGTATGGTGCTGGTTCAGGATGATGATAATGGTTAAGAGAATGTATTTTACTACTTGAGCCACAATATCTTTGATACCGAGACTCATTACACTGATGTAGAGAAACTTGTGCTGGATGTTGTTCATGTTCAATGTTTTCGTCACTACATTCTCCTGCAAAAAACTTTTGTGATTTATGATTACAACCCTTGACATAAATTCTCACACGTCAGATTCTTGGGGGAAAGTACTTGAAATGGATTGTCATCCTTCAAGAGTTTGACTTATAATTCACTACTGCTAAGTCTAAGAAATCCCTAGTCTTTGCTAAGTCAATTTGTGATCTTCCCACCGCGGATGATCCCACTCCTCTTAATGAGTCCATTCCCAATGAGAATCCATTTCTCATTAGTACTCTTGACCCATGGTATGGAGACATCATTGTCTATCTCCAGACCCAAACTTTTTGGCCAGATCTATTGCACTCTAAGCAATGATGAATTAACTACCAGTCCCAACCTTATCATATCGTTGCAGAAACCCTATATCAAACTAGTATTGAATTTGTCCTCCATCGATGTTTGAATCTTGAGGAAGCTGAGAAAGCTCTCAATGAATGCCACTCCAAGGCTTGTGGTGGTCACATATCCGGTTACACTACCGCCCAAAAGATCCTTTGTGTAGGGTATTTTTGGTAGTCTATTTTTAAAGATTGCATTTTTGCAGTATGAAAATACCATGGCTGCCAAATATACTCTCGGAAAGTGTGTGTCCCATCGCCACCCTTGCACCCAGTTGTGACCATCGGACCATTTGTGAATTGGGGCATAGATTTCATGACCAGTAACCCTCACTCGACCGAGGGGGGGGGCATGATTATACCATTGTTCCCTTCGATTTTTTCTAAAATGTAATACTTTAGGAATATAATCCTATAATTATACCATTAATTTTTTTTCAAGTGCATTAGAAAAAAATACAAAAATCAACTATATAAAAATTTAAATAAACATTAAAAATAGCACTTATTTGATGCAAGTTACCAACTATTTGAAAACTCAAATGTTCCACCCAGTCATAGAACACATTTCTCGTAATATCTTAGCAGCACGTTACCCCTAAGTTGGAGCTTCGACTCCATAGGTAAATGGCTTACCCAAATCTAAGTACATACTAGTACCATACATAACCAGGTCAAGGTAACAAACCCAATAACTTCTTACCGATAGTCTCACATCCCCCATCAGCCGCACAACCCTATTAATGCACCCCCTTCTCTACACCCACGATCCTTCAATCTATGCCACTACCCTTATTAGATATCCAAATTGGTTGGTCATGTATGTTCAAACTTTTTGTGGTCTCAAAGAGTTTTTATTGCCTCATGGGTCTCTTGGTACCACTTTGACATCACATTGAGGAACCTATCCCCTCTTCCTTGAATCCTCCTTAGATTCAACTTGGGGTCCATCATGGCATAAGGTCATCCATATTTTTCTTCCCAAAACCCTTTACCAGTTAAAATGTTGTCATAGTTTATGTTTCCCATAACACTAACGCGTTCACTTTTATGTGCATGTCACTCTCTTAACACATGGGACCCTCTAAAATCACTTTATGAACTTTAGTTAAAACATGTGAAATTTTGACAAGATTATTTTAATAATATTTTAAGCCATACAATGCCCCTTTTTCTCATTCATGGAGTCTTACCCCCCTTATCCCCCAATTATTTTTCGTCTAAATTTTTCTGCAACAATGGTGTATTTTATTAATATGCATGTAATTTCATATTTACAAACTAGGTTCTCCATCCCCAAAACATATAAATACATGCACACCTACTCTAAAACACATATGTACATAGAAACCCTAGATTCAAGTAGTCCTTGGCTCACTAGCCTAAACATGATATGTACACCACACAAAGAGGGATCATCCTAGAGATGTTACATTCCCCTCCCCCTTATTTATTTATTTTCCTCAGGGCACACACACACACACATAAAAACAAAATTATTTAATAATATTAGATTACTCTACCCTTATAGCATGTTGATGATCCCACATAGCATCCTCATGACTGAAATGTGTCCATTACACTTTTACCAATGCAATGGCTTGATTTTGGAGCATCTTGAACTTCCTATAAAATTTACACTAGTCGGACCTGAAAGTCTCCCTTGACCTCCACCTGAGTCATATTCCAATCAATTACATGATCAACATTAGGAATATACTTTTTAAGACATGAAAAATGAAATGTGTGATGAATATGCATGGATGTTGGCAATGAAATCCTATATGTAGCTATGCTAATACTCTCCAAGATTTAAATGGCCCACAAAATTTAGCTGTTACACCAATTTTTTGTCATCTAACCATATACAATTAGATGGATCGAAATACACTATGTAAGACCAATTTTACCATAGTAAAATTTCTTTCACTATAAGAAATAATTTAATATACCATAGTTTATTAAGTTATTTATAGTCCAAGTAGAAAACCCCATGAGGAATAATTAAATAAATCCTTATTTATTTCATTTTCCTCTAGGAATAATTAATTAAACCTTTGTTTAATAATATTCTTGGTCATATTTAACCCAATTAGTGATAAATAATTAGATAAATAATTATTTATCTTATTATTCTCTAGGAATAATTATTTAAATCATTATTTAATTAATATTCCTTGTTAAGCTTGACTAAAACATTTAGGAATAACAAAATAAATCATTATTTGTTAAATTATTCCTTGATCCCATCCTTCAAATAGTAAATAAATATTTTGTTTGTTTATTGTTTCTAAATAAAGGGATTTAACCAATTTAAATTCCTTTTCCCTCCAACAAAATATAATAAAATATTCCAAGCAATTAGATCTAGATCTTGGTTAATAATATTTTATTATGCACCATTTTCAAGGATAACTCAATATTTTGTTATAAATAGGAGGGTTTTCCATTCATTCCTTACCTTTGATCCCTTTATCGTGGTTGTACTTTGATCCTCTTATCATTGTCACACTTTGATTACTTTTTATTTTCTTTTGCTTATTGAGCTCCCTTTGAGTTCTACACGTCTTGGATTTTCTACACCATTGAGAGAGAAACTCTGAAGCTAAATGATCCAGGTGGATATTGGTGGTCACCCGCCTATTCCACTTAGGGCCCCACCATTGTCTCTTTCAGTTTTTCAGTTTCGGCTCAACTTACTATTTTTAGCAGTTTTTCGAGTCCTGAACTTCCGAAGCCATTTTGAGGCCCTAAACGACGTTTTTTGGGAAAACGGAGAGCAACATGGGTCCATGGATTGATGTTTCCCATTCAAAATTTGTAGTCCTCAGATAGATATTTCTAACGAGGTATGGTACGTGTCAAACAGAGATCGTATGCCAAAGTTATGCCCCTGGGAAGTTGAAACACCAATTTACCCAAACGGGGCCCATAGTTTTGGCACTTCATCTCCTAGGGTTAGGGTTTTGGCTGTTGAGGATTTCCCATTGTGTCTAAATAATAAATAGGCCCTCAAGCCTCATTTTCCCTCAGTTCAGAGGCCTGTAGCCACCACATCTCTTCTCAGAGATAGCTACCAGCACCCTAGCTAGTTTTATTTCCATTCTGTCTGTAAGAATATTTCAGTTCTTTGATATTAATGAAATGAAGTGTTATTTCCATTGCATCTTTGTATTTATGGTTATATATTTATTCTGTTGTGTTCCTACATAAATCCGAATCAGTGGTATTAGATTGGTCTGCTTTTTCTCGATCTCTTTTTGCATGTCCCCAACGAGGTCGAGGTATAAGGAGTTAGGGCTTGATCTGGTGGAACCTTTGCAAGATCAACCTCGCAAACCCCGACAGACGCCCATGGGGGAAGAAAAGAAAGATGAGGGAGTAGGAGATCCTATCAAAATATTGCTCGAGGAGGCCCTCAAAAAACAAAGGAACGCGATGATGGATAACTTTTCCCAGATCCTTCAACGGCTGCCCACCGACGGCTTATCTGCATCCAGTAGCCACTCTGGAGGTGCGACTCCTTTTAAGGTACAAGTCAATTTTGACATTCCCATATTTGAGGGTAAAATAGATGCAGATTTCGTAGATAGATGGTTTAATCTATTAGAAGGATATTTCTCATTTCATGACTTCTCCGACATGGAGAATATTATTTTTGCACTCCTAAAAGTTGCCCCCCATGTCAAGGACTGGTGGGAAACCCACTGTGAGAAAAAGGAAGAGACAAAACCCTCTCTTTTCTTGACCGTACCCACTTGGAATTCTTTCTGAGATGCCATCAAGGAACAATACTATCCCGTGGGGAGCTATGAGGACAAGTACATACAATGGACCACGCTGCGACAACAAAGGGATCAAGATGTGCATGAGCTGACGAATTTGTTCCATACCCTGCGCACAAAGTTGGGTATCAAAGATTCAGAGAAACATCTAGTGCTAAAGTATCGCAGCTGTCTGCACAGATACATTCAGGAGGAAATGGAGTTCCTCGACATCTCCTCGCTTGGTACGGCATACCGGTATGCTGCCAAGATTGAGCAGAAATTCAAACAGAAGAAGCGAGACTTTGGATCCGTGAATCAAAAGCAAGGAAAAGGTGCTTCCAAACCGCAGAACAAAGGACAGAGCATGGCGGCTAAAGACAACCCGTCAAAGCCACAAGAAAAGAACAACACCGTAAAGCCAAAGAAGGACACGGGAAAGTGGTGTGAGTTCCATAAGAGCTCCACTCACAACACAAGTGAGTGTCGTGCCAAGCAGTCGCTAGTGGCCGAGATGAGGGCTTCTGAGTCAGATGCATGCTCCGACTCTGAATCAGAACCTGACAAGGGGAATGAAAAAGGGAAATAGATTATTGATGCGGAGCCCAACGCCACCCGTTGCTAATTACGAAGATCCAGAGAGAACGTCTCTTCCACTCCCATGGGTGCACTCCCCACAGCCTCACTGGTCGACAATGGGAGCCAAAGAACCTCATTTCAGCAGACGCCGTGAAGCGGTTGGGCTTGCCGACCACAGCTCACCCACATCCATACACCATCGGGTGGCTTCACCAAGGACGAGATCTCCGCGTCAGCCAGCAGTGTCGCCTTCCCTATAGCATCAAGCCCTTCACGTATGAGGTATTATGTGATAGTTCTATTGATGATGTTTCTGATGTATTATTGTTATCAAACATTTGTGGGAAGCATAAATGCTTTGGGAAGGAGTCTCTATCTCTGACTACATTTTTACTTTAAAATACAATGTGGAGTATCACAATGCACCTCCGCCAAGTGAGAATTTCTTGTTACCTAAAAAATGCGTAAGCTCATTTCCAAACCAGAAATTTCAAGCTTCTCTAAGATCCGCTCCCCATTGAAAGAAGAATGACCGGGCTAACTTCCATTGGTTCCTTCATCAACAATGTTGGATAAGGTTGTGGAGGAATACGGGGACATCTTCACCTCATCCACAGGGGTTCCTCTGCACTGTTAGGTCAAGCACTCGATTGATCTGACCCCAGGTGCACCGCTACCTAATGAATCTATCTATCGACGCTCTGTTATGGAGAACGATGAAATCAAGAGGCAGATTTAGGAGCTATTGCAAAAAGGTCACATCCGACCAAGTTCATTTCCCTGTGGGAGCCCGATCGTGTTGGTACAGAAGAAGGATGGGACGTGGAGACTCTGTATTGACTATCTGTAACTAGCTGTGTTCACTTTCTCCAATAGAATGGTCCCACATTTAGCTGACCTTCAGACTGTCTCAGTGTGCAAATATTTCACAGATAACTCAAGTCCTGGTATCATACCAATTGAACCCTCCGATGTGTGGAAGACTGCCTTCAAATCCAAGGAAGGCCTTTTCGAATGGCTGGTCATGCCTTTCGGGTTGACGAATTCTCCCGCAACCTTCATGAGGATGATAGATAACATCTTGCGGCCATTCACCAACTCATTTGTAGTGGTGTACTTGGATGACATTTTGATCTTCAGCCAGACTTGGGAAGAGCACCTTCACCACATCCCACAAGTCCTCCAAACACTTACAACAAGTTAAGTTATTTGAGAAGGCACTTATGACTTCAGGGTCAATATCCTGGGATACATGGTCAATAGTGGGCAGGCATGTGGATCCACTGGGATTCAAGGAGTTCGGGATTGGTCACCAACCACTATAAGAGCCTGCACCTTCTGGTCTGCTAATTTCACCTTTAGTTCATGTTGATTTCATATCACTCGTCCCTCGGAAGCTGCTAGCTGAACTGAGGAGTTGAGAGAAAATTCCTTTGGTCGAAACCTCAACGGAAGGCGTTCACAGAATTGAAAAATCGCCTCTGTTCTGCCTTAGTGCTCACATTGCCAAACTTGCAACAGCCATTTTAGATCGAGACAGATGCCTCTGACTATGCTATTGGGGTAGTTCTTACTCAACAGGGACATCCAGTGGCATATCACAGCGAGACATTGTCTGACACAGTTCACAAGTATCCCACTTATGACAAAGAAATGTACTCCAATGTGCAAGCTTGTCGACAATGGAAGCATTACATTTTGGGGAAGGAAACAATCATCCACACAGACCACCGGCCCCTGCAGTTCATAGAGACACAAGGGAAGTTGCAGAATGATCACCATCAAAAGTGGTCCACATATCTGCAATAGTTTCATTTGAACATCAAGTACAAGAAGGGTAGCACCAATAAAGTTGCAGATTGCCTCAACCGACCACCGATCGTGGCGCTCACCACCGTTCTCACCTCTTATGGGCATGAGAATTTTGTTTGGCTGCTTCTCTACGAGAGCGACCAAGAATTTTGCCACACTTACACGGCACTCTTGGGGGGTACGCAAGTTCCAAATTTTCACCTCCAAGATTCACTTTTATGTCACCTGGGACACCTATGTGTTCCTTCAAGCGAGCGTGCCAAGATGATATGGGAAGCACACTACAGTCGAGTCGTTGGGAATTTCAGGGTTGAGAAAATAGTAGCTATACTGCAGAAGTATTTCTATTGGTTGAACCTTCGAAAGGATGTCGAGAAGCACATCAGATCTTGCACTACTTGTGCCCTTGCCAAGCGACCATCAAGAAGCAAGGCCTATATACTCTGCTACCTACCCCTAGTCAACCTTGGGAATCCATCTCCATGGATTACATGTCGGGCCTGCCTTCTACTAAGCATGGAAATTACTATGTTTTCATGGTCGTCGACAGATTCTCGAATATGGCCATTATGGTGGCTTGCAAGAAGAATATCACAGTAGAAGCCACTACTAAACTCTTCTTTGAACGAGTGTGGGTGCACTTTGGGATCCCACAGTCTCTCATATTAGATCAGGATAGTAGGTTCCTCAGCACATTTTGGTCCAACCTCTGGTCAATGCTGGACACCAAGCTCACCAAGTCCACAACTTTCCATCCCCAAACAGATGGCCAGATAGAGGTCGTCAACAGAATGATTGTACACATTCTTTGCATGTACAATTCAAAGCATCCACGCACATGGGACGAGATACTCCCCTATGTACAACATAGTTATAATCAGGCTCTCCACAGTTCAATCGTCCATAGCGCCTTTTAGGTGGGCTTGGGATTCCAGCCACTATGTCCCATTGACGTAGCCATGCCATTTGCAGCTACTCAGGCCGATTCGGCTCATGTCCAGTCTGAAGTTGACAAAGCAAATAGCTTCATCGAGCACATTCAACACATCCACCAACAGGTTCATGAAATATTGGATAGAGCCAATGTTAAGTACAATAAACGCCATGATCAACACAGGGTGCCACACAACTTCCAAGTGGGCAACAAAATATGGCTACATTTGCAGAAGGAGCGCCTCACTAGACCCCACCGCAAGCTTCGCCCACTCTGATACGGGTCGTACACCATCACCAAGGCTATAGGGAACAATGCCTTCGAGCTCAATATTCCACCATTACTTGATCTGCACCCAGTATTCAATGTGGACTGCCTTCATCCTTACTTCCCACCTCTACTGGACACCTCTGACATTGCAGAACAACTCACACCAACAGAGTTAAACCCAGACTGCATGGAATAGGCCACCACAGATTGTATCATGGACATGCAAATCAAGAACACTCGCCAACAGAAGATCCAACTATATCGGGTTGTTAAAGCTGGCCAACTCCTGCACCAAGGAAAGTGGCTCACCAAGGACCAAGTGTTGACCGGATAAATCAATCTTGCGGACAAGATCAATCTCCCTAGTACCAAAAGGTAATCTAGCAAAAAACAGCCAAATAAACCTATCTTTCTCTAAACATATGCGATTTACAAAAGAATACTAGAAAGGTGTTAAGGTCTTACCGTAGATCCAATGCTTGTTCGAAGTAGTTTTCATTCGGTCACTTGAAGGAGTTATCTTTAAAGACCTACAGTCACAAACAAGCAAACATTAAATAGCACCCACATAGTAAATATTATAAATCATGCCTATCATGGTGATCAAGGAATCCATGAAATAAACAGTTAATTAAGAGCTTATTGAGAAAAATGAATTCATTTGTATTAACTTTGAATAAAATAAAACCTTACAACCTTAGCGTTGATGTTGAATAGGACTTCCTGAGGTTCGAAGCAGGAATCTCCTATACTCTGACAAGCCTTGCACTCTTCCAACCGAGACAGATAGAGGTATGTGATTTTTCCTCACAAAATCTCAGTTAAATGAGTCTGAAGCCCAACAGCACTTTACCTCAAATAATTCTAAAGCTTGAACTCTCCTTGAGGCTACCCAAGGCCTCTTTTTATAGTGCAAAAGAGGAGGTTTCAGTTCCAACTATGAAGGGATAGAATCCTCCTCCAAAGGGACAAGCTCCTCACATCAAGGGGTTAGCTCCTTAAGGCAAGGGATACATGAACCACAAAATAGCGGTTCTGCCACCGCAAGATTCCTTCCAGAGGCTTCTAGAAATTACTGAAAGTGATATTTTTTATTTTACTTGCGCCTTTTTAATCTTTTACAGGGGTCCGCACCCTTAACATAGACAAAGTGCGTTCAGATACACAGGAGTCATGAACATTAGGTGCGGGACCGCAGGTAAGATAAAGAGAAAGTGCGATACCAGAGTTTTAGAGACTTTTGAGAGCTTTTATCTTATTTTTAAGGCTTGACATGAGGAACTGATGTGTTAAACTTGCAAAGGAGGAAGTATGAGTGATAATGAGCTCATACAGATAGCAGAATGTTAAGATGACAATTTTCAGTGCAACAGATTGCCCCCTAAAGTGCAAAGTCTAGAATAGATGAAGATAGACTCTGTCATGTATGAAGAGTGAAGTATTCTATCATTTCAAAGATCATCCTGTGGACACCCCAGTCGGAACCTGTAAAAACATTCAATGAAAAATATATATATGTAGACATATCATTGCTGAGGTATGATTTAAACTGTTCTGATACAGTATGATTTTCAATACATCAACAGTATAGACATGTGTAGACACAGTATGGACGCAGCCATATGTTTATGAATAGTCCACTGTATAAATGAATAACAAAATTCCTCGCAGCCTGGATGGTAGAAACTAGATCCAGGGTCTTGATTTCTGCTTCTCGAACCAGTACGATTCTATCCATGTGAACGAATTTGTTGAAGTCGAACATGGTAGAAACCACTTGATTACCAGTCAATAATGCAGACTGTTAACAAGTTTGAGAGTAACCACCAGTAATGTCAATGGCCCTCAAAGTACTCAGTACAATCCAAGAAATGTCAATGAATGAGCTGAAGTCGAACATGTCACGGAATTATTTGATTTAAGGTCAATGATGCAACCTGTCGTCGAAGGCGAGAAACCTGTCATTGAGGCATACAGATTTCAAGGTACTGACGATTTCTAGATCAACTTCCTAGATAATGAGCTGTCGTCGACAGAAAGTGATCCGTCGTAGCCAAACCCACAACACAAAATCATAGATCAAGTTTTGAAGAAATATATTGGCAAGGACTAACTCAGGGATGGTCAAAATGGAAGACAAATATTTTTCAGATGAATGGTTTGTTTGAACTGTCCTCTTGAACACATAATGACACTGCAGATGGCTTGGTGACAATTGACCCAAAGCTAATACCCAAAAACTGGCTGAAGACTTTCAATATGGTTTGATTAACTATTAGGAAAAGGATTTTCCCAACCCAGGTGAACAAAAGTGTCGTGTTCAAGAGTGGTTAAAGGCTTTTCGAATAATCAAAATACAACAAACAGGTTCATTTTTCTCTCTTTTCCCCCACCATTTCTGGCAAGTACCTCTTTATTTTTGACAAGCTTGAGGAGGATAACATTTGCTTGTTTATAAGCTCATCCTTCGGATGAGTCCAACTTAGTTTAAGATTCGAACCCTAAGAAGGAGTGGTTCGTTCCTATTTAAAATTGAACAGGCCCTTTACTGTTAAATTTTAATGAGTCCAGTATAGGTGAAACTCGGTGTTTTTTCAATTTTAGGGAGTCAGAAGAAAAAACTTAAGAAGACTCCATGGGGGTAATTTTTCGTAAATTTAGTCTCTCGAGCCCGAAAAAGGATAAAATAATGTGGGAGAGAACTCTATTGACCGTAATTAGTCAACATATACCTTTTTCATAAATAGTCCATTTCAGTCCGTAAAAGGGGTAAACTTATATTGAAAGGACGATCATTCATTTATTTTAACGAGTTCGAATAATCAAGTGCTCGACGATCTTTTCAATTTTCGAGAGTCTGAAAAGAGCTTAAAAGAGGGCTCCACGTTTTCGCTTTTTCATAAATTTTTGAAAGAGTCTGAAAAAGTGATAAAAGTATGCTCTTTGTTGAAAAAATGATGAATTTTCCCGAAAAATCCAATTTTCTGTACAAAAACTCGAAACATTACACATACCTGTTTAAGATAAATAAAAATGTTTTCAAAAAATACCTTTTTAAAGTGAAAAATAAAGAAATTAAAAATTCATTTATTAAAAAAAACTTATAAAAAAGGCTTTTCTAACTTCATTTTTACCATTTGAGTTCAGAGTGAAAAGTGAGAGCTTTTGGGTAAAAAAGTTCCTGCAAAGATTCTGGAAAATCTGTCCGGAGAAATCGAGAATCGTCAGCTCTAGGTAATCCATGTCCTCCTTATCTTGCATTTCATCCATTTACATTTCATTTTTAGGCTTTAAATTTCATTTTTTAAGGAAAAATAGGTTGAAAAAATCGCTTGCGGGGGTCCGTAGGCGTAACACGCAGGCCCTGCGGACCTCAACTTTTTTCTACATAGAAAAAAGTCCTAGGTCTGCACCTGTTTCACAGCACCCATGCTTACCTACGCACTTTGTATGAAAATAGGGTGCGGACCCCGCGCAATGAAATTTCAAACTCAAATTTCTCAATTTCCGCCCAAAATTTTTCAAAAAATATTGTTCTAATATATCTTTTTATGCATTGTAGGACATTCAAGATGCTTGTTTGGAGAGAACGTGAGCATGAGGACGTAGATGACATCGCAATGAATCATTTTCCTACAATGCAGGCATTGAGAGAATGTGGTTTATACAAATTCTGGGCCATTCAGGGCATGAGGGCACATGTAGACCTCCTAATGTGGCTAGTGAACAGATGGAACGTACAGGACCAGTGTTTTATTATTGGCAGCCACCGGCTCGAAATTGAGTTGGAGGATATCTATTTTTTAACTGGTTTGTCCAAGAGGGGCGAAAAAATTTCTCTGTTTGGGACAAGGCCAGGTGGCCAGTCTGTCGCTAGTCTTCGACTAGAGTTCTGCGATGATCGGGCAGACCCCAAGGACAAACGTATTGACATAAAAACTATCATCCGTCCTGAGCTTAAATTTATTGCATTTACTATCACCATACTGTGTGGGAGTGCAGCGCTGCATGTGGCTACTGGTTCCCAGATGCGCATTGTAGTAGACTGTTTTCAAGGCGTTTCAACTGGTGCGAAGCTGTGTTGGCCAATGTGAAAAGCCAACTAACCAGAGCAAAGAATGGAAAGCCAAACAACTTTGGATATGGATCCATTGTAGTCACATTTGCTCTAGATAGGATCCCCATGTTAGCTTCGCAGCACATTCCTGTCGATGTTGGTCGACCTCGAGAACCTAGAATGGTTCGTTGGGTTGCTTTGATGGCCCGTCATGCTGAGGGCATCGAGGTTGTTCGATTTCCTTCTACATATTTTCATTGGCTGGAACGCCAAATTTTTGTTATAGAGTACTTTCCATACGCCGGGATGGACTACCGCGGTGACAAAGACATGGCTCTCCCAGCAGGAGAACAGTGGGATGATTCAGGTAAAAATCATTTTCAAAAATTTCTAAGTTCTATTTTTTTTTTTGTATTTTAATCGTCCCAAAACTAATAATCAAAATTTTAAATGAAGATGTGGGCCCATGATGACCAGCTAATCTCCAGCCTTATGAGAGGGGACATCCAGTTGTAGCAGCACCAGCCCCATAGGGCCAATCAGCAGAGATTTTGATTGATTTGGAGCATCACCTAGAGCGCTTGACTCTATACATTCCAGAGACTGATATAGATGATATTCCGCTCAGATTACAGAGATATGTGATTGGTGTCCCAGGACCTTTTAGGAGGTTCCTGTGTAGGGTGGCTCGAGCAGTGGTTTCTTATCGTGATCATCACCAGGGATAGGATGATCGATTTATAGACTCATAACATTTTTGACCTTTTTTATTATCATTTTTGCCGATCATAATGTGTTTTTCAACCTATGATCGAAGACGATGTATATTTTGAAACACACTTTTATGCTATGATATATCACTATTACCGGCTATCTGTGTACATGTTATCGAATGTTGTTTAATTTACTATTTTGATTATTGCAAATGTCTATTTATCATACTAGAAGCAATTGCATTTGCTAAAGTATTTAAATGTCTTGGAATATGTTGATATTCAATGTAATCAAATTCATGTTCCAAAAGACGAACTCTTAAAAATAACTGTAATAACACTGGATTTCTAATGGCATAAACCATGTTAAGCTATAATACAAAAAGTTCAAAATCCAACCTAACAATAAAACTCCGAATCCCAAATGAGATGGATTCATATAATAACTCAATCACTGCACTATACTCTGCAATGTTATTCGTTGTTTGACTGAGGCTTACCCCATGCATGGACACTAACTCATCAGAGGGTGAATAGATAACCCAAGTTGTGGAAGAAATGTTCCATGTACTACGACAAGCACCATTAGAAAAACCAAGGTAGGTTTGAAGAGACGTCAACATCTGCAATATCAAGAGTAAAACTCAGATAAGAAGGAATAGTGATAAAAACACACTCTAAACTAGGCATGCTTTTCTAATCTAAAACACACCAACAGTAAAGAAACTAATCTAACAAAAATCTCCACACCAAATTTAAGCAAAATATATCTTCAGATAAAGCCCATTTCTGGGTTTATCTAAAGGGACACCGTCGAAATATATCAACTCGGCCTCTTTTGCCAGCTTTCGCTTAACGCTGAAAGGACCATGCCACATAGGCACAGATTTTCCAGCCCCTAGCTTATCGTTGGCTTGATCGTACACTAAAACTAGGTCTCCTTCCGAAAAATTACGAGGTGTAACATTTCTATCGTACTGAGCCTTTATTCGTTTGACATGAGCCTCATTTGCTAATGCAGCATTTCGTCGATTCTCATCTAGCTGAGCCAAGTACAAAAAATGCTTCTCCTCTTCAGATGTGGCTGGGAGTAATTCTATGGCTAATTTCAATGACGAAATTTCGCATTCAATAGGCAACACGGCTTCCAAATTGTAAACCAGTTGAAAGGGATTGAAACCAGTTGATGTTTTTAATGAGGTCCGATATCCCCAAAGTGCTGAAAATAACATGGAATTCCAATTCGACTTATGAATACCAATGATTCGTTTAATCATAGTGACTAAAACTTTATTGATAGCTTCAACTAGACCATTAGCCTGTGAGTAATATGGAGTAGAACTATCGTGGCGTAGGCCAAGTTGATCTATCAGTTCAGTCATCATGATATTTCGAAAATGACTTCCATGATCCGTAATTATGGCTTGAGGAACATCGAATCTAGGAATTATATGATTGAACACGAAAGTTGCAGCAGTCTTGCCGTCTGCCGAAAATGTAGGCATCGCCTCGGCCCACTTAGTAAAATAATCTACCGCTAGGATAATATACGCATGCCCCCTGGCCGAGTGAGGGTTGCATGTAATAAAGTCAATACCCCATTTTGCGAAAGGACCGATAGAAATTATAGGGTGAAGAGGAGCGGGTGGTGCACACATTTTACGATCAAAGACCTGACAATTGTGGCATTTCCGGACTGCATAGATACAATCTTTGAATAATGATGGCCAGAAATAACCAGCGCACAATATCTTTTGGGTTGTGGCATACCCAGACATATGACCGCCACATGCTCCAGAATGGAAATCATTTAAAACATTCTCAGCTTCTTCATGAGCAAGACAACGTCGGAAAACAGAATCCGCTCCACAACAACAGAGTGTATCACCAATAATATTGTATTGTTAGGATTGGAAACGTATTTTCCGTCGCTGAGATCGTGAGATTTCAGGCTGAAAATATTGGGTTTGGAGATAAACAATAATATCCCCATACCAATGATCAAGAGTACTAATAAGAAACAAGGATTCGTCCGCAATGGGCTGTTCCGCCACAGTTTCAGTATCAGTAGACGGGAAATCACACATCAGTTCGGCAAAAACCAAAGATTTCTTTGCCTTGGATTTTTCAAATTCCAAGTCAAATTCCTGCAGCATAACTATCCATTTGGAATAGTTGCCCCCTAGAAATTATTTGGTCAAGATGTACATCATAGGGTTACAGTCAGAAATTAATGTGGTTTTGCATAATAAGATGTAGTGACGAAATCTTTGGACAACTTGAACAGCTGCCAAGGCCAATTTCTCCACATGTGTGTATTTGATCTCAGTCGGATACAGATTTCAACTAAGATAATAAATCACATGTTCATTTTTGAATTCATCTTTCTGAACTAAAACCATCCCAATGGTGGAATGAGAGGTGGCGAGGTACAAAAAATAGTTCTAGTTGTAATTGGGAGGATGCAGTAATGGTGCATAGGTCAACGCGTGTTTGAGTGCATTAAAAGATCGATCAGCGATCTCATCCCAAAAGAATGGAACATTTTGTTTTAACAACCTGGTAAAACCCTTTGTTAACTCGGCGTAGTTAGGAATGAACCGACGTAAAAAGTTTGCTTTCCCCTGCAAAGTTTGGAGTTGGCGCAGAGTTGAAGGAGGAGGTAGATTGACAATAGCTTTGACCTTCGACGGATCAACGTGAATGCCTTCTTTCGAAACAATAAATCCTAGTAAGTGACCCGATTCTACACAGAAAACACATTTGTGTGGATTCAGCCGAATTCGATAATTTCTACATCTCATAAAGATAGCTCGTAAATGAGTGAGATGGTCGGCCCTATGCGATGAATGAGCAGGTAAATCATCAAGATAAGGCTGCACAATTTTCTTAATGTCATGAAATGCATAAGACATACCCCTTTGAAAAGTTTGCCCATCGTTCTTCAATCCAAAGGGTAGTTTGCAATAAGCAAATGTTCCCCATGGAAAAATGAAAGTTGTTTTAGGCTGATCAGCAGGGAGTATGTTTATTTGATTGTAACTGGAAAAACCATCCATAAAGGAGAACATCTCACTGTCGGCACAATCATCAATTATTTGATCGATATAGGGGGTTGGATAATTGTCTTTAGGACAAGCTCGATTAATATCCCTATAGTCGATACATACTCTTATCGTTCCTTGTTTTTTGTTAACAGGAACAATATTCGATACCCAATCGGTTAAAGGAATTGGATAAATGAAACATACACGAAGTAATTTCTCAACTTCGGCTTTGATAGCAGCAGATTTTCTCGGATGTATCTGACGTAAGCGTTGTCGGACAGGTTTTGCATCCGGGTAAGTCTTAATTTCATGTACAACAATTGACGGATCGATTCCTGACATTTCTTCATATGACCAAGCAAACAGATCACAGAATTCTTGAAATAGGGCTTTATAAGATTGGAGTTCATCGTCCATACAACAAGCACCTAAAAGAATTTTTTCAATTATTTGTTAATATTGCAACAAGATGAAGAGCTTAGTGAAAAGAGTCTCCTTCACTAAGTGGGCCCGCAGGCTATTATTGGCGCAAAGTCTATTTTTAGACTATGTCTATTTTTAGACATATGGATTATGTTCTATGAGTTGCAGGATGCTATTTGTGGATGGTTGGTCAAGTCGGAAAAAATAGATGGACTTCTATTTTTAGACATACTGGGCGGAATCTATTTTTAGATTGCCGGTCTAAAAATAGATATGTCGAATATTATTAGCTCTTAATAATATTTAGACTCTAAACATTATCTTATTCTCTTGGAGAACTTTAGTTAAGTGCACAGATGTTGCACAGGAGCTGACAGAAGGAATTATGATATTCCTAAGGGTTATGTGGAGCTATTGCATGGATACTTCAGTTAGAACTCATGTGACAGAGTTTGGTGGAGTTGATTGAGGAAGTTAGTGGAGTTGTATTCAGTTTAACTAATCTAAACATAGTTGAGCTATTTGTATTGAGTTTAACTAATTGATACAATTAGTGAGAGTGGTGTGAATTAATTATTAATTAATTCACTAATTATAAACTCATTAATCAACTAAAGAATGCATCAGTTAACTTCAGTGCATGGACAGTTTCAGTGGAGACCAGTGCAGAAATAGGTAAAAGAGCAAGTTAACTATCAGTTGTGACTATACTGTTGCTACTTGCAACACACAGATAGGTGGAGAAGCCCATGAGGATTTCGCAGTACAAGCCAGGTGGTTTATCTATTTAATGAATCCATCCCATAACATTGATTATGCAATAGAGGCTGGCTATCAAGTGGCAAAAGATTGGAGCAGTGTAGCAATTGAGGGTGTGCATGAGAGCTTGTGAGGAGCTTTGTACTATGATTGTTACATGATCTCCATGACATATAATATACAGATAGTTGGGGTTTTCAACTTTAAGCTTTCCCATTAAATACTGTGTTCATATGTGTGATTGTTTGTGGTTTTAATGTATGCATGCAATTGATTTTATTTCCGCATGTAATGATCAATGGTAGAAGAGATTATGTATTATGCATGAAGCTAAAATAGTGTGTGATCAAGAGAATCTCGGTGAATAATATATCAATTATTCAAATTTCTACATGGTATCAGAGCGATATTGATCATTGGAGCAATTGCAAAACATTGAAGCGGTTGAGTTTTGTGCTGGTGGAATTCGAATTTGCAGCAGTGTTTTCTTGGTGTCAAAGTTGAGATGTCTTTCAACGGATTGCAATTGGAGTATGCCCTTGAGGGCAGCTCGAATTATATTGCATGGAAGGATAGGATGGAGGCGGTGCTGGATGACAATGGGTTGAAGGAGTTCATAGATGCAGAAATTCCAAAGCCTACTTCTAGTGATGCTGCCATACTTGACGCATGGCAAAAGAAGACAACAAAGTGTCAAAGGATTCTATTGGAAGGTGTGAAGCATCACATAGTATCCAGCCTTCATGGTAAGGCTTCTCCATTCTTGATGTGGAAAGCTTTGAAAGATTTATTCCAAAGCAAGAGCGACCAGAGGAAGTTGGCGCTCAAGGACAAACTCAGGAACATAAAGATGGAGAAAGGCGACAGTATGCCCAAGTACCTCACAAAGTTCATCCAATGCAGGGATGAGCTGGGAAGTGTGGGGGTTACTGTTGATGATGAGGACTTGGTGAGCTTGGCTCTCCTTGGGCTTCCGAAGAGTTGGCACTCCTATCAGGACTTTGTCAATGGTCGGGAGAAATTGCCAGGATGGGAGCGACTTTGGTCAGATCTTGTGCAAGAGGAGATAAGGTGAAGTACCAGGGACAGATCTTCATCAAAGAACTCTGATGAAGAAAATTGTGATTTGGCTGCCAAAGCAAAGAAGGGGAAGAGCAAGAAAGCTTCTCATTCCGGTGCGAAAGGCAAGAAGCAGGACATGTCCAAAGTGAAGTGCTTTCACTGTCACCAACACGGACATTACGCCACTAGTTTTCCACAGAAGAAGAAAAATAAGCAGGCTACTGGGATTGCAGCTGGAGAGGCCTTAGCCTCACAGTTTGAGCTGGATTTTTCACTGATTGCATGCTTGGTCTCAAGTGTGACGGGTTCAGTGTGGTTTCTTGACAGTGGTGTGTCTTTCCACATGACAAGAGATCGAGATTTGTTTACTGATCTGGATGAGAAAGATCTTGGAGTGCACATCGAGATGGGCGATAATGGTAGATACAGTGTGACCGGTATCAGTACCATTTCATTTGAGAGGGATTCACGTAAACCCTTCGTATTGAAGGAAGTGATGCATGTTCCAGGATTGAAGAAGAATCTTATCTCTGTGGTGATGTTAGAAGACAAGGGATATGATGTTGTCTTTAGCGAAGGAAAGGCTTTCCTACGCAGTAAGGCAACTGGTGAGACCCGGAGGATAGGGGTTCGAGTTAAGAACATTTATCAATTGCAAGTAGATGGCTGTGCAGCAATGGTAGGCAAGGCAGAAGGAGTGGTGAGCCAAGACGATGGCGAGTTGTGGCACCGGATATTGGGCCACCTTCACCATGGAGCTTTGAAGATACTGCAGCAGATTTCTACTAGGCTTCCTAAGGGTACTCTTGCGCAGTCATATCAGTGCAAGGGATGTACCTTGGGAAAATTTGTGAAATCCACCTTTCACGAGAAGGATAGTCACGCCACGACGATCCCTGAGAGAATTCACACAGACGTGTGTGGACCTTTCTCAGCAGCTTCAACAGCAAAGCACAGGTATTATAAGATATTTGTTGATGATTTTTCTCGTAAGTGCTGGATCTTATTCATGCAGAAGAAGAGCGAGACATACTCAAAGTTCTGTGAGTTCAAGGCACTAGTTGAGAAAGAATCGGGGAAGAAGGTGAAGGCTCTTAGGAGTGACAATGGTGGTGAATTCATCTCTGGAGAATTCAAGGACTTTTGCAGCGCAGAAGGAATTCGAAGAGAGCTCATAGCACCTCATAACCCACAGCACAACGGGGTTGCTGAGCGGAAGAACAGAATGATCATGGGTGTTTCACGGGCGATGTTGCATGATCAGGGCCTACCCATTCACTTGTGGGTGGAGGCATGCAATACTGCCGTATATGTGAAAAACTGTTGTCCTCATAGGATACTTGGCATGAGTACACCCGAGGAGGCGTTTTCTGGTAAGAGGCCTGATATTTCCCATTTGAGGATTTTTGGTTCACCTATTTACATTCGTGTGACGAAGGATGCCAGGAAGAAGCTGGAGCAGACTGCGGAGGTTGGGATATTTTTGGGGTACACTGATACACCCCACAACTATCGTGTGTATTTTCTAGGCAGTCGCAAGACTGTTGTGCGACGGGATATCAAATTTCAGGAGGAGAAAGCCATGAAGTGTTTGCTTGAGAGGGAGACACACTTGTATGCAGATGAGGAGCTATTAGTTCCTAAGGATGAGTCTCAGGATGTGGATCAACCACAAGAGGAGGTTCATGGAGTGGAAGATACCACTCAGGCAGCACCAACCATCAGAGGGCGGAAGCGCACTACAGAAGTTGAGCGACTGGCTCAAGATGCAGAGAAGGTTGTAGGAGAACCTACATCACAGAGCAGACAGAGACAGTCACCTAACTGGTATACTGGACACATGGCTCTTATTAGAAAGTGTATCGTGATAGAGCCATCCTCTTTCGAGGAAGCTGTGGAGGACCCCGCATGGGTAGATGCCATGGTGGAAGAGTATGATTCGATTGTCAGAAACAGTGCATGGGATATTGTCCCAAGGCCGGAGGCGAAATCAGTGGTGGGTTCGAGATGGATCTACAAAGTGAAGCAGGCAGCTGACGGGAGTGTGGAGAAGTACAAGGCAAGATTTGTTGCCCGAGGCTTCTCACAGATAGAGGGGATCGATTATGAGGAGACCTTTATACCTATCGCAAGGTATTCTTCCATATGGACGATCCTAGCTCTCTCAGCGCAGATGGGGTGGCACATTCATCAGATGGATGTGAAGACTGTGTTCCTCAATGGAGTCATTGAGGAGGAGGTGTACATAGAGCAGCCTGAAGGTTTCAAGATCTTCAGCAGTGAGTCACATGTGTGCAGACTCAAGAGAGCGCTATATGGGTTGAAACAAGCACCTCGTGCTTGGTACACACGGATAGACGGTTATTTCACCGGACTTGGATTCTCCAAGAGTGAGGCGGATCCTAACCTATACCAGATTGTGGTGGAGGGTAAGTTGCTAATCATTGTACTTTATGTAGATGATTTGATTTTGACATTGATGGTGTTGATACACTCATGCGAGTTGATCTTGCAAAAAGAGTTTGAATGAAGGACTTGAGGCCTCATGTTATTTCCTGGGATTGGAAATTTAGCGTATGGAGTAGGTGGACTATTTGTTTCTCCGGGTAAGTATGCCTGGGAGATACAGGAGAAGTTCAACATGCATGGCTGCAAGCCTGTTGATACTCCACTTCCTGATGGTTGGAGGAAGGAGGATGCTACTTCGACGGAGGTAGTGGATGCCACTGTTTATTGACCGTTGGTGGGGTCGCTTATGTATCTGGTCAATGTACCGACCGACATATATATACTATTAACCGACTTTCAAAAGTTATGGTTAAGCCAACCAAGCTCTTACGGAAGGAGCAAGCATGTATTGAGATATCTCGAGAGGCAAATATCTGGAGGCCACATGGGTCGAGGATTATAAGTAGACAGTCAGGATGAGGAGTGAATCTATGTGGTTTGCGGATGCGAGAATGGGCGAGAGCTAATGGACAGAAATATCACACCTGGAGGGGTTTTCAGTATCGAGTCGACATCAGTTTCTTGGTACAGCAGGAAGCAAAGATCCGTGGCACTCAGTTCAGCAGAGGCCGAGTATATGGCAGCAAGTTTGGCTGCATGCGAGGCTATATGGATGAGGAAGATCCTGGTCAGGTTTTTTGGTTCACACATTGACATCCAGTATCATCATATCAGAGATCGTGTGCAGTGGAAGATCATGTTACTTTCATACATTCCCACGGAGGATCAGGATGCTAATATCTTGACGAAGGTGCTCACCAGGAGAAAATTTGAATACCACAGGGGCAGGATAGGGGTTGCAGATAATCCTTATCTTGTTGAGAGGGAGTGTTGAGATTGCAACAAGATGAAGAGCTTAGTGAAAAGAGTCGCCTTCACTAAGTGGGCCCGCAGGCTATTTTTGGCGCAAAGTCTATTTTTAGACTCTGTCTATTTTTAGACATATGGATCATGTTCTATGAGTTGCAGGATGCTATTTGTGGATGGTCGGTCAAGTCGGAAAAAATAGATGGAATTATATTTTTAGACATACTGGGCGGAATCTATTTTTAGATTACCAATCTAAAAATAGATATGTCAAATATTATTAGCTCTTAATAATATTTAGACTCTAAACATTATCTTATTCTCTCGGAGCACTTCAGTTAAGTGCACAGATGTGTCACAGGAGCTTACAGAAGGAATTACGCTATTCCTGAGGGTTATGTGGAGCTATTGCATGAAGACTTCAGTTAGAACTCATGTGACAGAGTTTGGTGGAGTTGATTGAGGAAGTTAGTGGAGTTGTATTCAATTTAACTAATCTAAACATAGTTGAGCTATTTGTATTCAATTTAACTAATTGATACAATTAGTGAGAGTGGTGTGAATTAATTATTAATTAATTCACTAATTATAAACTCATTAATCAACTAAAGAATGCATCAGTTAACTTCAGTGCATGGACAGTTTCAGTGGAGACCAGTGCAGAAATAGGTGAAAGAGCGGGTTAACTATCAGTTGTGACTATACAGTTGCTATTTGCAACACACAGATAGGTGGAGAAGCCCATGAGGATTGCGCAGTACAAGCCAGGTGGTTTATCTATTTAATGAAGCCATCCCATAGCATTGATTACGCAATAGAGGCTGGCTATCAAGTGGCAAAAGATTGGAGCATGTGCTTTGCTAGATCTAGCTTGATAGTGTGTAGCAATTGAGGGTGTGCATGAGAGCTTGTGAGGAGCTTTGTACTATGATTGTTACATGATCTCCATGACATATAATATATAGATAGTTGGGGTTTTCAAATTTAATCTTTCCCATTAAATACCGTGTTCATATGTTTGATTGTTTGTGGTTTTAATGTGTGCATGCAATTGATTTTATTTCCGCAATTAATGATCAATGGTAGAAGAGATTCTGTATTATGCATGAAGCTAAAATAGTGTGTGATTAGGAGAATCTCGGTGAATAATATATCATTTATTCAAATTTCTACATTATTCCTGGTTTAACTGAAATGTCAATAGGAATCGTTCGAGAAATATTTTCCAAATTTAACTCAGAATCAGGATTTTGCAATGGATTCTGCGGCTCTTTGACATATTCAGCCATAAAAATACAAGAGAAATCATTTTCAAAATGATCCAGCTCAGGTAAAAACAAAGATCGGTGATGTAGATCTTCCCATGGTAAATCGTAAATAGACAAAAGTTCACGAATCTGCTCATCAATATGAACAAGATTGGGAAATGTCATTGTGGCTGAGCTAGATATAGAAAGTGATTCCTCATGGATCACATTTATTGGATCAGTTTCGGTTGAAGAAGGATCAGAAAGCGACTGTACAACCTGATATGAAATTTCAAAGGGACTCAAAGGCATCGCACCATCAAATGAATCCAACTCGGAATCGGAAGGTACAATCCAAGGATCATCAAAAGTAAGAGTTTTCAATGAAATAATATGAATATTTGCGATAGGAGGTGATACGTTAGGAGCAGGAAAGGAAAAATTTCCTAGTAAACCAGAATATTTAATCAAACCTACGCCAACATCCTTGTAAGGGATATCCATTTTACCGACGTTCTGGATAGTTTCTGTAGAGGCTGGATCGGATGAGAAATAAGTGAGCTAGTCTATTGTAACGATCTTTCCTTGATGTGGAAACTTGATAAGACAAAAGACCGATGAAACAACAGCAGTCATAGCATAAGACCAACTGCGACCTAGGAGAAGGTTGTAATCTAGAGGGGCATCAACCACTTCCACATCTAGATTTACAGTTTTGCCTTCGACCCCTATAGGTAAATCCTGCAAAATACCAAAAGGATGTAACCCTCGGCCATCAAAAGCCTTTAGAATTTTCGGAGACTGATTGAGTGTAGGAGAACTAAGCGATTTCCAACACTGGATCGACATAATACACGTAGAAGCCCCTTCATCAATCACAGTCTGAAAGACCGGTTTGTTTTTGACTAATATTGGAATTTGCAAAGCCATTTGATGAGGTAGGCGGGGTGTACTATTCTCTAAATCGAATATTATTAGGTTCGAATCCTGAATAACGACAGCTCCTATGGCAGACAAAATTAATTTACGTTGTGTTGGGCACGACTGTAGCACTTCCAAAGCCGACATTGCTGAAGGAGAAATAGCTAAGTCTTCAACAATGTTGTAATTCTGAGTAGCTCTCGCATGTGGATTGAAAGTTGATTTACGAAGTACACCTTTAGCAGGCGGTTTGATTACTAAGTCTGAATTGGGTTTCTCGATCTGTAGCGGATCAAAAACAAGAGGAGGTGTAGTTGATGTGTTTGAATTAGAAGATTCTACTTCTTTACCACCAACAGGACTTTTACTACCATAATCTTGCGATTGCGTTGCAATCCTGACATGAGACATCATCATAACAGGTTCTTCTAAGGCATTCAAGGTAGAACCAATCATCTTACTATCTTGAGTAGGAAAAGGATCCTTCAAGACAGTAGGTTGTTGAGAACCTTTAATGAATTTCGAAACCTCCGCTCGATGTGGGCATTCTTTAGTAAAATGATCCTCGTCGCAAATGAAACAAGGATAGCGAGGCTTGCCTTTTTTGTCATTAGATTCATTTTTATCTGTTTTATCTTTTGAATTTTGTTTGTTTTTATTCTTCCCCTTCTTTTTACTGCCATATTTAGATTTGGCCGTAGATGTCTCTACGACATGAATGTCGAAAAAAAATTCAGCGGAAGACTCTCCTTTCGGGGAATAAGGTAAATTTATTATAGGAGAAGAATTATTTGAACATTTCTTCTTGCTTTTAGTACTAACTGAACCAATCATACCATCAGCGGCATGAGACCCTGAAGGAGCTGCAGTTATTTGACTGTGTTTTGGAAGATCAGGGATTTTTTCATGTAAAGTACCTGACTACGAATAAACGAGGTCAAGGTACTGAGCTTGAGAAATGACTTGCTCTTCAGTAACAACTCCTCCCTTAGCTACATCTTCAGTGATTTTGAGTAACAATGATTTAATGAACCATTCCGCCAAAATTTGATCCGAAATGAAAACTTTCACTGTTGGAAATATGATGCAGGATGTTGTCCTTGATGGCAACCCACTGAATGAAGAAGAAGACATGCGACTGTTGACATGTGTTGTCCTTGATGGCAATCCACCTGATGAAGTTATGCTTGACTTGATGGACTTAGTAAATGATGTAAATCTGATGTGATATGATGTTTGTTGACAATATGATGCTAAGTGTTGTCCTTGAAAGGCAACCCACTTGATGAAGATGATGACAACTTACTTGATGAAGTTGTGCTTGATAGAATATATCCTTGATGATCTGATGTATCTACAGTGTAAACAGAAGGCAATGAAGAAAGGAATTCATCATGTGCTAATTCTATGATGAAAAATAGTATGTCTCTAGGTATACGCGGATTGGCCTAGGGGAAGTCGCGTATGCACGCGGAAAAGAACGTGCCAAGTCGCGTATGGGCTAAAGCGCTCAAAAAGTGCAAAACCAAGGGTAACCACCATGGTATTGACCCATTGTATTGGGTAATGATCCGCCTAATTGACCCCGTCCAGATAGTTTTGGGCTTATGGTATTGTTTTGGTCCATGGTATTGAAAAAGGGGCTCATGGTATTGAAAAAGGATAAACCTATATAAGGAGAAGAAATTCATTGTGCAAATCATGGGTGTGAGAGCAAGATGTCTGAGCTTGAATGAATACTTCTCTGTGAAGTATATCTGTATGGAAAGGGTAAAGGTTTGATGATAGATTTGAATCTATGAAGCACTTATGAAGAAATGATGAAGCGGGATCTTTAGATCTGAAATGTACTTGTATTTTCTAGATCTGTTTATGGAGTGATTAGATCTGTGATGAGGCGAACATCAAGGCGAACATCTGTCTGAAGTAAAAGGGTAGATCTGAACTGAATATCTGATCTGATGAAGTATGCTGCTCTGTAATGATTGAAGATCTATACGCTACTTCGCCGCGGAGGAAGCGCGTATATACGCAGCTTCAGCGAAGAGAAAGCGCGTATGCGCAATAAAATATACACTGAGGTATACGCGGGTTTGTGTGGACGGAAGCGCGTATATACGCGACATCAGTGAAGTAAAAGCGCGTATGCAAACTAGGGTTTGCTGAAGCAAGGGGTATGAAATATCTGATCTGTTCTGCTGTGTTTCTGCTATCTGATCTGTGTTGATAAGTATCTGTTGGTGATGTATGTTTGTGCTTAAAAGAATGGAAAGGGTCCAGTGTGAAAATATGATGAAATGTGGCCTGCGAGTGGTGTTCTATTGAAGTTGTTGGATCCAGTGTGAAAATTGATGAAACGTGGTCCAAGGTGGTGCTGAGGGTTGTAGCCTTCAGTCAGGGGGTCGTAGCTCCCTTCCAGGTGAGGCTGGTAAACGAGATCAGGGGGTCGCAGCTCCCTTCCAGGAGAGGCTGGTAAACGAGTCAGGGGGTTGGAGCTCCCTTCCAGGAGTGGCTGGTAAACGAGCACAGGTGGGTGCCTGCGTGCTGGTCAAGTCTGCACCAGCACATATGTTGTAAGATGTTTTCTCTATAATAAAATATTGAAGGCTGAGCAACTGCAGCGGTGGTTTTCTCCCGACTTGGGTTTCCACCTAAAAATCCTGGTGTTCATGTGTGATGCTTTTTGTGATGGTTTATTCTGTTCTTACTGCACATGTTTACTGCTTATTGAACATCTGATGAATGAATAATGGAATGATATAAGCAAAGAACTAATGACATATTTAGATCTCTGTGTATACGCTAGTTGAATGAAAGGTATCCGCGTATATACGCGAGTTTACTAAAGGAAAGTAGCGTATGGGTTTTAAGGAATGAAAAAGTGAAAAGTTTTGAGTATGCAGTAAATACTGATTCACCCCCCCCTCTCAGTATTTTTCCCAACAATTGGTATCAGAGCGTGGTCCTTCTGCAGAAGCTTGATCGCTTGAAGGAGATCCGTAACAATGGGAAACAAGAAGAATGAAGGTCTTGAAGCTACAGTCATCTCTCTAGAAGCATCAAGTAAGAAGAGTGAGGAACCTCTACAACTAAATGAAAATGAAGAACTTGGAGCAAAAATCTGGTCTATCATAGAACGTCTACAAGCAGATCTTGAAGAATCAAACAAGAAGAATGCAAGACTTGAAGCAGAAATCATTTCCCTCAAAGAAGACCTGGAAATATCAAATAAGAAGAATGAAGAACCTCTGTCATTTGAAAAGGAAGGCCTTGAAGTAGAAATCATCTCTCTCAAAGAAGATCTGGAAAAATCAAATAAGAAGAATGAAGAGCTGCAACAAACATGTGAAGGAAACGAAGATTGGTTGAAAGAAGAGATTCTAAATCTGAAGGATCAAGTTGAAAATGGAAGAAGAAAATAAGAAAGCATGACAAAGCAATGTCAAAATTTGGAGGTTGAGGTAAACATTCTCAAAGGTAAATTAGAAGAAAAGGTTAAACTTTTGAGGTTTCATGATAGTACTAACATTTTGGACAATATTCTGAGTAATCAAAGGTCTCCTACTATCAAACTTGGTCTTGGTTTTCATGAAACTGTTAAAGGAGAATCTAGCTCACAAGGAAGTGCTAAAGAATCAAAGGATATCAATGCAAAATCTGAAGTATTGAAAGAGTCAAAAGATCAACCAACAATCATGAATTCTCAAAGGAATTCATTCAAGAACATTGAATGTTTTAAATGTCATAACTATGGGCATGTTGCAGCAAATTGCAGGAGCAGATCATTTCAGCCACAAACAAACAAGTTCTACTCAGAAAGGTACTCTAGTTTCTTCAGGGGATATTGTTTCTCATGTAACATGTATGGACATAAAGCAGTTGATTGCAAAAGGAGGAAGATTAGAAATACTCATTATGATTCTTATGCTTACTTTTCTGGACATATGAGATGTTATTCTTGTAACAAGTATGGGCATGTAGAAAAGGAATGCAGGTTGAACAGATCTAAGAAAGTGGACAATTTTCAGCACACTGTTAGGAAGGTCAAACAAATTTGGAAAAAGAAGGAAGACCAATCAGAAACATAGGGAATTCTGACCCTACTGCAATCATCTGCTTCTGAAGCTTACTTCTCTGATTGACTGCAGGAATGATGTGGGATACATTATGAGATTTAGTAATGTATCGTCACAGGGGGAGCAATGTATGATGTCTCTCATGGTTGATTTGATTATTCTGGTTATATGTATTTCTGACAGTGCATCTAGTGTGAAGAAAAGACAGGAACAGAAGGTAAATTTGCAGGGGGAGATAAAGGAATGTGAAAATTTCTATGTTTCACTTTCCATACGCGGGTTCTATTCACCAAAGTCGCGTATACACGCGAGTTCCAGCTGACACAGCCACGTATGCATTGATGATAAGGAAATTTATCTGATAGCTGAAGATCTGGAGCAGAGGTCCAGGGGGAGCATCAGTCTGACTGCTGATGATTGCACTGTTAGCATCATTCTGGTTATACTCATGTTAATGAAATGATACTTGGTTATTTTTGTTGAAGATTATGGATAAAGCCTGGTTGCTTTATGATGAAGAGCATTCGTTGTTGAGATGAAAGTCTTATAATTCAGAGATGAGGACAGATCATTGCTGATGACTTGTTGTTGAAGGTGTTTCAGATTGCACAAGTTAAGGAAGAGCACTGGTTTAGGGGGAGCAGCAGGTTGAATACTAATGATTGCATTGTTGGCAATATGATTGCTTATTCTTTGGTTTTTGTGATACTCATGATGACTTGGTACATGGTTTGTTATGATGATATTTTGAGCCCTGGTTGCTGATAAGTATCTTTTGTGCTCACACATGGATGAGTTGGATGTCGTGTGATTCAGAAATAAGATTAGATCATGCAGAGTTTGTTACTATGGTTGAGATCTTTTGCCTACATATGTTACTTCATGTTAAATCTTAAAGGTCATGGTGATGTAGGATGGTGGTGGACCACATGAATGATTGCTTGACACTTATGGGAAGTTGTTGTTCTGATATGATAAACTTTCTTGGAAAGATTGTATTGATGCTACAAAGAATCTGAAGGCCTGGTTACTAATGTGCCTTTGCTACAACCATTGGATGACGCTTGAAGACACAACTACACTGTTCTATCTATCTGTAGTCCAGGGAAGCTTTCAAATGTCCCAGAAAGAAGCTGAACACTGTCTTTGCCTCACAGAGAATCAGATCTGGTTGAAATTTAGAAGATGGTTTGGGATACGCGGGTTTCCTGAAACACAGTCGCGTATACACGCGAGTTACTGCACAGAAAACCGCGTATGTCTGATTGCTGAAAATTTTTGCTTGGAGTCAGCTCTTTTCAGCACAGCTGCAGTATCTCTGATATTGTTTGGTATCTCTGGTGGTGTTCCAGTTCTCATATTTCTGTTTCTAATGTTTTTGATGAAAATGCCTTGATGATTTGTTGGTGAAAGTGTTCAGGATGCACAAACTAAGGGGGAGCCTTAGTCATATGAAAATGATGCTTGAATGCACAGATTCAGGGGGAGCATTAGTTTTGCTGAGTATAATGCATTGCTGGCATTATGGTGGTTCTGATATATGATCTCTCTTGAGGTCCTTTTTGGTATTGATTATGAAAAGTCATATTTTTATTTTGATGAAAAGGTCTGGTTGAGACCCATATTGTAAAATTATAATATTCAGTCATGTAAGGACTTGTCAAATTTGTAAACCCACTTGGTTGGGTAGCTGAGTCAATTTTTGTAAACCCGCTTGGTTGGGAAGCTGAGTTGAAATGTGTAAACCCACTTGGTTGGGTACTTGAGTCTTATATGTAAATCCACTTGGTTGGATATTTGATGTAAGTATGAGTCTTTTGGTGATAGGAAGTTCATAGAGTCATGTACTTCATTAAAAAATATTCAGCATGAACTCAGAAGAGCTTGGTCACTTCAGTATACATCAGATCTGCAGAACGCTTCTTCTACATGAGGAGAAAAGGGGGTGAGTGTGTTGGTTTTGATCCGCCCGTTGCCCTTGATGTCAAAGGGGGAGAGTGTGTTGGTTTTGATCTGCTGGTTTTGTCCTTTGCCCTTGATGTCAAAGGGGGAGAGTGACATGGTGTTTGAATGAAGATAATGATGTGCCCTTTGCCCTTGATGTCAAAGGGGGAGAGTGACATGGTGTTTGAATGATGCCAAAAATGGAGAGAGTGACATGGCAAAAATGGAGAGAGTGACATGGTAAAAATAGGGAGAGTGACATGGTGTCATTGTATTCTTAATGTATCTATCTGTTGTGGTAACCAAACACCATCGTGGTTGCCATCAAGTCCAAAGGGGGAGATTGTTGGAAATATGATGCAGAGTGTTGTCCTTGATGGCAACCCATTGAATGAAGATGAAGACATGCGACTGTTGACATGTGTTGTCCTTGATGGCAATCCACCTGATGAAGTTATGCTTGACTTGATGGACTTAGTTAATGATGTAAATCTGATGTGATATGATGTTTGTTGACAATATGATGCTAAGTGTTGTCCTTGAAAGGCAACCCACTTGATGAAGATGATGACAACTTACTTGATGAAGTTGTGCTTGAGAGAATATGTCCCTGATGAAGGAAATCTGATGTATCTACAGTGTGAACAGAAGGCAATGAAGAAAGGAATTCATCATGTGCTAATTCTATGATGAAAAAGAGTATGTCTCTAGGTATACGCGGATTGGCCTAGGGGAAGTCGCGTATGCACGCGGAAAAGAACGTGCCAAGTCGCGTATGGGCAAAAGCGCTCAAAAAGTGCAAAACCAGGGGTAACCACCATGGTATTGACCCATTGTATTAGGTAATGATCCGCCTAATTGACCCCGTCCAGGTTGTTTTGGGCTCATGGTATTGCTTTGGTCCATGGTATTGAAAAAGGGGCTCATGGTATTGAAAAAGGATAAACCTATATAAGGAGAAGAAATTCATTGTGCAAAACATGAGTGTGGGTGCAAGATGTCTGAGCTTGAATGAATACTTCTCTGTGAAGTATATCTGTATGGAAAGGGTAAAGGTTTGATGATAGATCTGAATCTATGATGCACTTATGAAGAAATGATGAAGCGGGATCTCTAGATCTGAAATGTACTTGTATTTGCTAGATCTGTTTATGGAGTGATTAGATCTGTGATGAGGCGAACATCTGTCTGATGTAAAGGGTTGAATATGAACTAAATATCTGATCTGAAGAAGTATGCTGCTCTATAATGATTGAAGATCTATACGCTACTTCGACGCGGAGGAAGCGCGTATATACGCAGCTTCAGTGAAGAGAAAGCGCGTATGCGCAATGAAATACATACAGAGGTATACGCAGGTTTGTGTGGACATAAGCGCGTATATACGCGACATCAGTAAAGGGAAAGCGCGTATGCAAACTAGGGTTTGCTGAAGCAAGGGGTATGAAGTATATAATCTGTTCTGCTGTGTTTCTGCTATCTGATCTGTGTTGATAAGTATCTGTTGGTGATGTATGTTTGTGCTTAAAAGAATGGAAAGGGTCCAGTGTGAAAATATGATGAAATGTGGCCTGCAAGTGTTGTTCTATTGAAGTTGTTGGATCCAGTGTGAAAATTGATGAAACGTGGTCCAAGGTGGTGCTGAGGGTTGTAGCCTTCAGTCAGGGGGTTGTAGCTCCCTTCTAGGTGAGGCTGGTAAACGAGATCAGGGGGTCGTAGCTCCCTTCCAGGTGAGGCTGGTAAACGAGATCAGGGGGTCGTAGCTCCCTTCCAGGAGAGGCTGGTAAACGAGTCAGGGGGTTGGAGCTCCCTTCCAGGAGAGGCTGGTAAACGAGCACAGGTGGGTGCCTGCGTGCTGGTAGAGTCTGCACCGGCACATATGTTGTAAGATGTTTTCTCTATAATAAAATATTGAAGGCTGAGCAACTGCAGCGGTGGTTTTCTCCCGACTTGGGTTTCCACCTAAAAATCCTGGTGTTCATGTGTGATGCTTTGTGTGATGGTTTATTCTATTCTTACTGCACATGTTTACTGCTTATTGAATATCTGAAGAATAAATGATGGAATGGTTTAAGTGAAGATTTAATGACATATCTAGATCTCTGTGTATACGCGAGTTCCATAAAGGGGATCCGCGTATATACGCTAGTTTACTGAAGAAAAGTAGCGTATGGGTTTTAAGGAATGAAAAAGTGAAAATTTTTTATTATGCAGTAAATACTGATTCACCCCCCCCTCTCAGTATTTTTCCCAACATTCACTAGACGCCTTCTACGTCGCCATTCGTGAATATGATAAGAAATATATGTGGACGTGGATTGTTTTAGTGAAGTAAATAGTTCCGTGCCATTTTCATATCTGACAGGCAACTGAAAATGAGTTAATAAAGTAGTTGCTAACTGATTGAAATTATTAAAAGAGCCTCGTGGTAACTCAATGTACCATTTGGCGGCAATACCAATAAGAGTTCGTCAAAAAAGACGCAAGCGAATTGAATCATCAATTATCGAATTAGACGTACACTAGAGGTGATAAGTCATAACGTTATTTGACAGATCTTCTCCTGACTTACCCTTGAATTTTGGTATATCACTGGGAAACTTATGTGGCATTGGCAGCCAATACGGATGATAGTAAATTGGATCATTCGTAAGGCGTGACAAATCAGGTAAATCCAAAGTTGCAATAAATGGTAACTAACGGTTAGGGTCACGAAAACCTTGAGTAACAAGAGCAGTTCTCGAAAGGAGGATACCCAGGATAACTGGGAATCGGATTTGCATTAGGAATGGTATAACCTCCCAAGAAACTAGGATTAACCGAACTAAACTATGGTTGTTGAGGCCGTTGATAAGTATAGCCAGGATACAATTGATATTGATAAACTGGGTTTTGTGAAACGGGACCGAATTGATATTGTCCCTGGTACGGTTGATATGTGAATTGCAGTTGACTCGTGACAATCGTACTTGTACCAGCTTGTCCTGTAGGTATCTGGACTGAAGTCTGAACTGTAGGTCCTGACTGGGGTATAGAGACTTGAGGAATTTTCACGGATGCAGGGATAGAAGAAGCCGGAGCTACAGATACTCCAGAAACAGGTATTATAGGTTGAACAGATGTTGCAGTAGTTGCAGTAGTTTGAGGCGGAGTCTGAGGTGTACTAGGCCCAGACTGCTGAACAGAACCAGGTGCAGGGATTTGAACAATAGGCTGGACAGGTTGTTGGGTTGGACCAGAAACCAAAGGTTGTCCAGGTTGACTAGATAATTGCACATTAGGTTGCATAGTATTTTGAATTTGGGATGGATCCCACACCATGTTTATTCCAAGGTATTGTCTCGTAGAAGGTTGTACATATGAAGGACCATAGCCTGGTTGAGAATAGGGTTGATAATTAAGTGGTAAATTTCCAACTCCTTATACAAATGATTGACCAGAAGGTGGTTGAAAACCTTGAGTTGGGTACTGACCTTGAGGTTGATAACCCTGTGGCACGTACTGAATCTGGGGTTGATAAGGACCTTGAGGAATATACTGAGTCTGGGGTTGACCTTGGGGTATGTACTGTCCTGAAGGTTGATAACCTTGAGGTATGTACTGTCCTTGAGGTTGTTCCCCAAAATAATATTGTCCTACAGTTTTTCCTGGGAAAAAATTACCCTGAAATTCCCCCCCAGGCGGTAATTGACTGCCTTGAGGTTGCCCCCCAGGCAGTAACTGACTAACTTGAGGTTGCCCCCTAGGTGGTAACTGATTACCTTGAGGTTGCCCCCCAGGCAGTAACTAACTACCTAGAGGTTTCCCCCCACGCGGTAACTGACCACCCTGAGGTTGAGGATTTGGAATGTTACCAAACATCATAAAGATTTGCTTTGCGTTCAACATTTCAGTTTTAATTCTATTAAGAACAAATGATAATACTTGTTTAGTCGGTCGAGGAGTTGCTCCTGAAAAAGTACCAGAGAGAGCCTGGTACCCCGAAGGAACAGAAGGACCACCGTATAAAAATGTTTCCGGTGTTTGGGAAAACATAGATGACTCTCCTAACATGATCGATGAAGGATAATAACCTTTAGGCGTAGGATGAAAAGGAATTCGAGGTGGTGAAAAAGCAAGACCCAGGTTTTCTAAAAAACTTGTCAAAGATAAATACCAAGCATCACTTCTAATAGGGTTGTATAAAATGGATTCACGCTCCCTAAGATTCAAAGACTGTGGGGATTCGGGAAGAGATACCTCTTCGTCTGGACTGGAAAGTTCTTCAATAGAAATGAGGCCAGATGGAAGATCTTCAGTAACAATATTTCTTACCTTAGATGAACCAGGATCGATAGAAGTCAGAGTAATAAATCCTGAGGATGTTTCCAAAACAGAAGGTTCAGTGTTGGGTTCAGAAATTTCAGGTTCTTCAACTAGTTCACTGGAAGGAGAAATACTACCAGTAACTTCGGAAACTGAAATCAGTTCTTGAATATGTTCTGTCGTGGGTATTTTATGCTCAGGATGAACAACTATAGATGAAATTCTGACTTCTGTTGATCTAATTCTACCGCTACTAGATGATACTAGATCACGCAGCCCTTCAAGCTGACTTGGTGTATATTTAGGGGGTTTCCCTTGAAGTCTCTGGGATTGTCTCGGTAATTCTGCCACGATTAAATATTAATCAATCACACACAAACAAAGAAAATTTCAATAAAAACACCTAAAGTCTCTAAAGGAACAAATAGCTGAATCACATGCCTAAAAATCTAAGAGTTCAAACCACGCATAAAAAGTAACTCCCCGTACTAAAAAACACTAGTTGGTGATGAAATCCAACTTAGTAGAAGTTTAATATAGAAAATGCGGTTGGAACAGTTACCCTGAAAACCTGCTTAATGAAACATGCTGGCACAAGTTTCTTCACAAAACCATCTCCAGTGAAGAGAACCCCCCAGAGAGTCCAAGTGAGTCTAGTCGACTTATGCTCCAGGTACAGTGAGGTCTTTCCTTCACCGTCACCTTAGGAAATAATCTTAAGCTTATGGACACTAAGGTTACCAACAGTAATAAATACAGGGAACAATCTACGATCTGATTCCACGTGCAAGGCAGAGTAACAAAGCTCAATCCCCTTGAAGGCTCCTCGACATGGTCAATCCAAGGTTTACCGTCAAGTGACCCCAGGCTCCTCGACAATGGTTAATCCAAGGTTTACCGTTTGTAATGCGCGCAGATCTTCTCTCTTTCCCAATGAAACAGAATTGATTGTCTCAAAGTTTAGGACATGATCTCGTGATTAACTCCTTTAAGAGAATCTACCCAGATTGTACCAATTACAATTGGATTTATTTCCTACCGCAAGATTTATCTACTTGTTTGTTTTTACTATATTGGAGAGTTAATTACTCCCTACTCCAAGATACTAGCCTAAGCTATATTGGTGATAAGAGCCCTAGAAATAGAAAAGATTACTAGTTCAATTTTAATTAAGCATTGTTTTTATGGGTTGTTTTTTAATTCAATTGGTATGGAAATAAAATTTGATGGTGTGAAGACTCGACTTCCAAAAACACTAAAAAAATGCACCTAAAATGATAAACAATTCGTTTTTCTTTCAATGAAATTCTAGCAAAAGAAAGATTTCGAGAATGCAATTCTTTTAAGAGACAATTCTTTCTTTGAACATGAAGAATAAATGAAAAGAAAATCTTTTTGTTTTTTCAATAAGAACTCAAAACGAGACAAATAATCAATGCTCACAATAAATCCCTTTCATTCTCAAAACTCGAAACTACAAAAACAATTTTCCTTCAAAAGAGATCTACAAGTTCTAAAAAGCACTCAAAACTACGAAAAACTAGTTTTGAGATCTACAAACTTTGAAAATCTAATTGAACAAAAGCTTTAATTTTTTTTTAGAATGTTTTACTTAGTTTTTTAGTAAACTAAGGATTCATTTGTCCAGAATAACAAAAAAATCAAAAAACATCCAGATATGTTTCCTTTTGTAAAAATGAAATTCAGAAATTATAACAAAGCTTGTTCAAAGATTTGCAAAGAGAAAACTAGATCTATTTCTCAAAAAGGATGGATTTCGCAACCAAGTCAGACTCATCAAGAAGACAAAAAGACCAGTGTGATCTGAGGTATTTCAAGCTTTTAATCTTTGAGTCACTACAAAGACCAAGTGAAAACCATTCCAAGTATGCAAAACTTCTAGAAAATCACCCAAAACACAAATATTGTTGGAACTCACTCACAAGAGGTTTTTGACAGGAAAAATACAGATTTGGCCAGATACTAGAAATCTTAAATCAAATTAAACATAAACTGGAAGAAGAAATCTGAATTTTTTCAAAAATGTTAACAGGGTCCGCAGGCCACAGAAGTAACAGGTGCGGTCCCGCACTGGTTACTCAAGGAAAGTGCGAAACTGCCCGCACTGTGTAAGAAAAAAAAGTGCGGTCCCCAGAAAAGTTCAAGAAAAACACAAAAGACTTCAAAACTTTTCAAAGAAAAGTAAACCTAAGTTACCCAGGCGAGTATCCATCAATCAAAAACTAGAAAAATCATTTTCTCAAGTCAAAATAAAGGAAAACAAAAAAAACAAGAATCCTTCCCCAGCGGAGTCGCCAATTTGTTGACCGGATAAATCAATCTTGCGAACAAGATCGATCTCTCTAGTACCAAAAGGTAATCTAGCAACAAAAAGCCAAATAAACCTATCTTTCTCTAGGCATATGCGATTTACAAAAGAATACTATAAAGGTGTTAAGGTCTTACCATAGATCCAATACTTGTTCGAAGTAGTTGTCCTTCGGTCACTTGAAAGAGTTATCTTTAAAGACCTGCAGTCACAAAGAAGCAAACATTAAATAGCACCTGCATAGTAAATATTATAAATCATGCCTATCATGGTGATCAAGGAATCCATGAAATAAACAATTAATTAACAACTTATTGAGAAAAATGAATTCATTTGTATTAACTTTGAATAAAAGAAAACCTTACAACCTTAGCCTTGATGTTGAATAGGCCTTCCCGGGGTCCAAAGCAGGAATCTCCTCTACTCTGACAAGCCTTGTACTCTTCCAACCGAGACAGATAGAGGTATGTGATATTTCCTCACAAAATCTCAGTTAAATGAGTCTGAATCCCAACAGCACTTTACCTCAAATAATTCTAAAGCTTGAACTCTCCTTGAGGCTACCCAAGGCCTCTTTTTATAGTGCAAAAGAGGAGGTTTCAATTCCAACTATGAAGAGATAGAATCCTCCTCCAAAGGGATAAGCTCCTCACATCAAGGGGTTAGCTCCTTAAGGAAAGGGATACATGAACCTCAAAAGAGTGGTTCTGCCACCGCAAGATTCCTTCTAGAGGCTTCTAGAAATTACTGAAAGTGAGCTTTTTGAGTTTACTTGCGCCTTTTTAATCTTTTACAGGGGTCCGCACCCTTAACACAGAGAAAGTGCATTCAGATACACAGGATTCATGAACATTAGGTGTGGGACCGCAGGTAAGACAAAGAGAGTGCGATACCAGAGTTTTAGAGACTTTTGAGAGATTTTCTCTTATTTTTAAGGCTTGACATGAGGAACTGATGTGTTAGAATTGCAAAGGAGGAAGTATGAGTGATAATGAGCTCATACAGATAGCAGAATGTCAAGATGACAATTTTCAGTGCAACACCAAGTTCAGCAGAAATTTCCTCATCTCATGGAGGAACTTAACGCAATGGGGACCATTGCTTCCTAAGGGGGGAGGAATGATCCAGGTGGATATTGGTGGTCACCCACCTATTCCATTTGGGGCCCCACCATTTTCTCTTTCAGTTTTTCAGTTTTGGCTCAACTTACTATTTTTAGCATTTTTTCGGGTCCTGAACTTCCGGAGCCATTTTGAGGCCCTAAACGACATTTTTTGGGAAAACGGAGAGAAACATGGGTACATGGATTGATGTTGCTCGTTCAAAATTTGTATTCCTCGGATATATATTTCTGACGAGGTATGGTACGCATCAAACGGAGATCATATGCCAAAGTTACGCCCCTGGGAAGTTGAAACACCAATTTACCCAAACAAGGCCCATAGTTTTGGCGCTTCATCTCCTAGGGTTAGGGTTTTGGCTGTTGAGGATTTCCCATTGTGTCTAAATAATAAATAGGCCCTCGAGCCTCATTGTAACTCAGTTCAGAGGCCTGTAGCCACCACATCTCTTCTCAGAGATAACTACCAGCGCCCTAGCTAGTTTTATTTCCATTCTGTCTGTAAGCAAATTTCAGTTTTTTGATATTAATGAAATGAAGTGTTATTTCTGCTGCATCTTTGTATTTATGGTTATATGTTTATTCTGTTGCATTCCTACATAAATCCGGATCACTAAAGCATTTGAGGACAACCAAGAACCCATCCCATTGAGGGGGACTTCTTTGTTCCCTTCCCAGGTGTTACATAATACAAAAAAGTCTTTATACTTCTTGTCTTGTCCATTGGATATTTTGGAGAATCTCTTATTTCATTTTGTTGTTTAGCTCCTTTATTTGCATAGATATGGGCTTATTTTGCATTTTTTTTTACCATCTATTGTAGATATGAAGGAGTTAGACAACCATATTTGTTGTTAGGGTTGTTTTTCATGTGCAGCTAAAGTGATCTATTTTCGTACACTTGTGTTAAGCATTCATACTAACAATTGGCGATGCCACAAGGTTTCATTTAGATTTCCTGCATGACCATCTACTTCAGTACCTAGGGTTTTTATTCAGGTATTGTTTAGCCTCTTAATGTTGTTTTTTTAATTTTATGCCCTAAAACAGTAAAAAATCTAACTTCTGCATGTTTCTGGGTGTTTTCCGCAGGTAACAGGTACCATTCTTGCCACAGACAAAAAAAAATTTCCACAACCTACCGTTAGGACTTACGGAAATGCAGTTCATTCATTTTAGCCCAAAACCTGTGATTTGAGGGCCCAGATAGTAGTTGTTAGGAAAAAAACTGCGAGTTCACCAGCAAATAGGTCAGTACCTGTGAGCTGCAATTTTTTGCAGGGTCTTTTCTGTAATTTTCAGGGTTTGCCGAAAGCACTGTTCAAGGTTGTCTGACCTCTATCTCTAACCGTCTTAGACCTGGATATGCTTATTTTTTAGTTTTGAAGTGGGAACAAGCCCCTTAGGGCTTCAGTATGCTTCCGTATTTTTAGGAATGGTTTAGCTGAGTAGGTAGTATGAAATTTTGCAGTGCTTTTAGCCATTTTTCAGGGTCTAATCCATCTTTTTTTCAGATCCATTCATATCATTTATTATCTCATCCAAAACTCCCTCTTGAGTCTTTTTTGACCTATCCCTTAGGCTCCCTCTTATTTCCCTTAGGGTTTTAACATGTCGCCTCCAATTTTGCAGTAGTTTTCCCTTTGGTTTCTTGTTGTTTTTTGCACCCCTTTTTAGCAGATTTGAGTCACTAAATACCTATCCCTTAGACCTTAGATCTTTTGGCCACCTTGTGTGTTTTTGAGTCAATTTTCCCACCTCTTAGAATAGTTGTTTCGAAGCCCTTATTTTTGGGTTGAATTTATTCATCCTTAGCGGTTTATTTTACTGTCATTTCAGTTTTATTTATAGTTATACAACATATTTTCTTTTTCTTTATAGACAACTATTGGGGCTTCATTAAAATTAACACATATATTGCACACACACACACCTAAAGTGAAGAGATCTTGGTTTACACTACCAAGCCAAGACATAAACATCGTAATTAATTTATCTTCCCATCTATGCCTTTGTTTATCTCTCGTCATTATTGGGTTAGTTGTGGTCATTAGGGGAATTTTGAGGTCTAAAATGGGCCTCCTAAGAAAAATGTACAACAAAAATAAACTTTATAACAACCAATAGGATTCAAGATGATGATGTCAACCATGGGGGATGATTTACCATTTTTTAAATAAAAGGGTAAAAATATTAAAAAATAATAAAATAATAAAACTACTTTTCAACTCGTATTTTCAACTTATCTCCCAAAATTTTTACTCAAATTTCGAGCGGGAGTACTCGTTGGATGCGAAATTTAATTCCTCATCCAAGGAGTACCCATATTGCATACTTTCGATGAACTCTACTACACGAAAAATGAGAAATACATAAAAAACGTGATTGTAATCACGTTTTTTTATGTATTTCTCATTTTTCGTGTAGTAGGACCCATCGAAAGTATGCAACATGGGTACTCCTTGGATGGGGAATTAAATTCCACATCCAAAGAGTACTCCCGCTCGAAATTTGAGTAAAAACTTTGGGAGATAAGTTGAAAATATGAATTGAAAAAGTAGTTTTTTCATTTTTCCCTCTAAAATTTGATGATGTCATCAAATCTTATTAGATTTTTTCCACTATTATTTTATAATTTCCTTAGGAGGCCCATTTTAGACCTCAAAATTCCCCTAATGCATTGCGCCCACAAGGAGTTTATCCTGGAGAAATTTGGGCCTTCATCCTCAGTTTCCGTTAGGAAGAATTACTCCACCTCATAAATGTCGAGTTAGTCCTCCGACGAGTCCCTATACAGACTCTGATTCTGGTCCATCGGACCCTCACTCTGATTCTGAACCCAGTTCCCCTCTACCACATTCTCCCACCATGTCACGTGCTAGTGCAAGTACTGGTCCTAGCTAGTGGTAGCCCCAACCCTAACTCTGGAGCTTCTAGTAGTGGAACCAATACCGGAACCATTCCGACTACTCCCTTGATACCTTTTATGGCAGGTTTGAGCCTCCCCGATATCAGCCATTTAATTAATGACCCTATACACCATGATCTAGGTTGGCTTGTTATTCCAACTAAGATTCCTTCTGACATCCCTAAGTTCAAAGGAAACGTTGGAGAGGACCCTACCAATCATGTCCGCTCCTTCCACATGTGGTGTTAGTCCAATTCTATAACTAATGACTTCATCCATCTTCTGTTATTCCAACGTACACTCACTGGAGACGCTACAAAGTGGTATGTCAACCATGCCTCTGCCTCTCATTCCACTTTTGTGACTCTTGCTAAAGAATTTATGTCCTACTTACAGTTACCTCTATGATACGATACCAATATCGACTTGTTGACCGCATTCTGTCAAACTTCTGCCACCTGCCTTTCTAACCATGTCCAAGAATGGCGTAGAAGGAGGAGCTTATGTCGAGATCCCGCATTCGATGACCGTGTCAATATGGATTGGTTTCTCAAAACACTTTTGCCTTATATTGGTAAATATGTCGCATCTCACTTTCCTCAGAAAGAGGAAGAAATTATCCAAATCGTGTTGAAATATGACCTCATCTATGCCTAGTCTAGTTATGTTTATACCGTCTTACTAGATCTTCCTAGACCTGGTGGTGCCAACGCACTGGGGGCATATCATGTTGTCAACGGTATCATTGGATCTCTTTGAAATCTGTATACTCATCCTCCCATGGGTTATGGTTTCCCTCAGGGAGGGGCCAACTCCTCTAGCACTTATCCCCCTCCCAGAACCATGTATCCAGGACAAAGCACATTTTCCCCATTGCATCAACCGATGCCAGGGCCTGTGGCTGCTAAACCTATTTACCCCAATGTTTCTCAACCTCCTTTCTATCCTTATCAACATCTCGGTGCTCTAGCCCCTCCAGCATTAGAACCCCAGCCTCCTATGCCTTCTCAACCTCCGCCATAGCAGCCACTTCCTCCTCTGAATCAGGTGTATGCGCAATAAAGCGCGATCGATCCTCCAAATTCTAAGAAAAATAGGAAAGGCAACCAAAATCAACCAGCACAAGGTAATCAATGGTGCCAAGGGAACCCGCCAAACACTAAAAACCAGAAGCAGGAAAGGACTCTTCGTACAAACAATCCTTTTTCTTGTTGTGGTGTACATGGCCATTATACTCATGATTATCCTGTTTTACCCCAAATGCGTTAGTTGTGGGAAGCGCAAGCAACATCTAGAGGAAAGCAAGCCATGGTTTTGGCTCCTCCAAATACTTCTCATGTTCAATTGATTGTTTTTACTGATCTTTTACCTTAGCAAGGATATGTGGCTACCCAACCCCCTGAAGGTCAGGCTACCCCTCAACCCTCACAGTCTAGTACCTCTGATTACCAGATTCTCATGATGAATTCTGAAGTGGTTAATACCATTGATGTCAACCTTCAAACTCGGTCGCACCAATATGGAAAACCTCCTGCTTTTTCTGTAACCGAATCTCAAACAAAAGTTTCCACAAAGTCCATTTAGACACATGGTGCCCCTTTATAGATCCCTCAGCCATAAGCAAAGGTCCTTCCAAAGATCCCCAAAGGGCCATTACGCCGAACTGCTGCTTCTACCAAACCCGCCCATAATTACAGCATAATAGATGACTTAGCACAATCTCCTGCTGCTATGTCAACGCTGGAAGTACTCCAGCCACGCCCTTCACAATGGAAATCTCTATTATCTGCTCTGGGCATTGTGGATCCTTTTGATGATCCTTTTATCGTCTTTCATGTTGACAAGTTAGAACATCCCCCCTTACCTTCATCTGTCACCTTCCAAATACCAGTCAAGATTCAGAATTCCCATGTTTCACGTTGTATCATTGATGAGGGAACATCCACTTATGTGATGTTCGCCTCTGTTTGGAATAAACTCAGATCACCTAAGTTAGCCCCATCCACCATCACTTTGTGTGCTTGGGACGATCACTCTTCTGAGCCCCTTGCCATGTACCGCAATTGTCTTGTCACTCTTCCGGGAAAGACTGTTTGTATTGACATTGAAGTCATTGATGCCCCCTTGGATTACAACATCCTATTGGGTCGTATCTACACTTATGTGATGTATTTTGTCACATTTGTGGTTCATTGTAAGATGTGATTTCCTCACAATGGAAATATCGTTACCATTGATCAATTGACATATTACAAACCAAAGTCTCGGATCTCCCCCGAGTATATAATATCTTCAGTGGTCCAAAAAGAAGTAGTCGCACCTCTTACCAGTGTCTCACCTAGAGTCTATATAGATTCCACCTTGCTAGGTGCTTTCCCTGGTCCCTCCCCTCTTGTCACAGATCCCATCTCATCGAATATTTTCATGATGCAATCGTCTCAGCCACAAGTGATACAGGCCAACCACCCAGTATTCTACGCCTCCACAACCTGCTGGTGTTCACTCGACGGAGCCTATAGGGCCTTCCTTTCAAGGGCATTCCTCTTTTGTTGGTGTCTCTTCCACTCCTTTTCAACCAGGAATGGCTCCCCCTAGCGTAACCAATTGGAAGCCATTTCGTGGGCCATTACCCCTTCAGTTAGATATCATTTCTTGCTCCCCCCTTTGGATTATTTTGGGTGCATGTTATGCCTACGTTGAGCCTTCCCAATTTGACCCTGGGGATCCTATTGTGGTACATCAATCCCCAACCGAAACCTCACCTGGTCAGCTCAAACCTTATACCACTTTGACTCCATTCCAACCATTCGCCACGACTCCTAGCTTTGCTTCAATGCCTCAGCCACCTCAACAAGACTCTACTCCTATTGCGAAAGCAACTGGTTAGGGGGCGAATCCAGAAAGAAGGAACCTAAGGATAAGGGTCCCCAAACAACTCCTGCTCCTCCTAAGCCTCAAAATAAGTCACCTTTGTGCGCTTTGTGTGATGTCGTTGGCATGCTACCCAAAATTGTCTCAAACTTCCTCTTCTCAAACCTGTGGTCAACAAAACATTTCCTAAATCTGATATCCCAGAGGTCCATGTTACCTTACCCGATTCAACTAAGAAACTAAAAACATTGTGCACGAACCACCCCTGTGCTTTGTGTGATCTTTATGGCCACTATTCTCACCTTTGTCCTCATATCAAATATTTTCGCGACACCCTTGAAGCGGTCCACCAAATAGAGGCTGAACGTAGAAAACCTGCTACTCCTCTACTCGTGTGTCTAGCTCAACCTTAACTAGAGGAGATTTTCATACCTCCTCCCAATGTTGATGTGACGAAACCTTTGGCCACCATCCTCTATCTATCATCATCCATGAGATCCTTAGCGAAAAACCCCTCTGGGGCATTCCCTTCTGCTTCGACTGAACCTCCTTCGACGATCACCTTGGGCTCAACATCAGTAGATGTTTCATATAATAGCTCTGTGTTTACCCTCTGTATCAATGCGTATGTGAACCATATCTCTCATGATGATGCATTAGGTAGCCTTGCCATGTCATGTGGTCTTTCTTCTGTCAGTCCCCCCATCTTTCTCTCCGATGAAGGCATTATGGAAGTAATGACCACCCCTCAATTTCCTTGGGATGATATGCACCTCCGTGCATACTTCCCTCCATAACTGTCCCATGACCAGTATGCTATGGAGTCTAAATACTTCTTCTCATATGACGTCGATCGGTTTAGAAACCCCATTCCTGCATCTGATGCTTTCAACAAGAAAAACATTACATTGGGGGCACTTTGCACCCTGGATGAAACTGAGGCTTACACCAAGCTACTCAAATAATTTCTTAATGTTTCTGCCAGGTCCTATTAAGAGAGGCCTGAAAATGATCCTTCCATTTCCGATCACCATATCGACACATGGCCCAATGCCTACGCTGTCCGTCAAAATTTGAGAAACATTTCTCGACGAGAGGTTCTTAAAACCACAATAGATAGGATCAAGCATGATGTATGTTCTTATCCTGTTTTCAAGAAAATATACACCATTCGTGTTTGTATGGACTTTCATGACCTGAATAAAGATTGTCCCCATGATAGCTTCCCTACACCATGTATTGACCATATCTTTAACAAGTGTAAGGGGCATAGAAATTTTACCCATAGAATCCCCCATGTGTGTTTTATTTCTGCCATGCATTTAGGTTTCTTTCATTTCCCATCATCTTCTCCTTTGTTTTCTTGTGATGCATTTCAGATGGATCCTTCATCCACACCATAGATCGGCTATGCCGACAGTGCAAGTCGTTACTCGCAGAATCTAGCCTAGACATCTTAGGCCATTATTACCCCCATACATTCGTTAGTCCTTTCCAACGGTGTATTTATTAGATCTACCACCAGTAATCAAGATGAATATGATGAAATGATATGTTTGTTAGTCAAAGCCCTTGACCATCACATCCTTCATCTTCACGTTCATTTATATTCTTTACTGCTTGTCAGACAATTTAATGGTGTTTATCATGTGCATAACCCTGTCCTTTTTAGAAGATATTTATGAGTGAAGCTCTTAATGCGTGAAATTGAAACCATTACTTGCAGTCATGTACCTAGAGCCCAAAATCACTATGTAGATAGCATTGCAAACAATATTCTAGATTGGAAATTATCACATGCATTTAACACAAGACAATAACAATAAACAAGCGATGAGCCACATACTCGTCATATATAAAAATATGCATATCCATAATATGTGTCCACAAAATCATAAAATTTTTGGAGTTCTCTACTCTAATACATCTGACATGCCCATAGCATGTTACAAAAATCAAAATTGGGGGCACCTCATGCCCCTACATCTAATCACTATCTGGAGGGTCCTGAGCCAATGGCTTGGCTCCTGTAGCCAGCAGATCTTGCATACCCTGTACTAACATCGCCATGCACCGCATGAACCCTCACCACTCTGAGGGAATACCAACACATGCCTCAATTTAGCAGTCATCTAGATCTTGCGAGTCACACTCTAATACCCCAGTCATCAACAACTCACATCTGCGGCGGGCATCCTCCAATAGTGCCTCTAAATCTGCTCAGTCATCTCCTCTAGCTGTACTAGACTCTATAGCCCCTAGCGCTGCGAGTCGTCACATATACCTGGCCGGTCACACCGGTGCTATATCCACATACCAAAACTAACGAATTAGCACCATATACATCATTCTAAAACTTTAAATGCATCATGAAATATAACAACTTGTCACTTACCATCTGGTCCCCATGCTCGACCAGGAAGCTGTGGCAAGTCTGGGTCCCCCTGATAGTTCATCCCATTGTATGGATAGGCATCTATATATAGTGGAATTTGGTCCCAATGTGCAAAGAAATCGGGTCAGAACACCCGCCCGACTCCCTTGCCTTCTCCTCCCCTCGATAGCCACCCCTAGTAACGCATCTTGGGCTCTTGTGGGCCCCCCTCCTAGATCTGTACATGAGGTCAAAGTATAAGTATTTTCTCGAATAAGGATGAGCATAGAACTGCCCCAAAAGCACATTCATGGTTCATTTGTTGCTTGCATAGTGACATCTAGCATTTCAATGATAGTAGCATCATCTAAGCCCACCCATAGTAGGTCCCACTCAACACACTGTCAACAAGCATCAGCTGCCCTTTGGTGATGTGGTGGAAGTCCAGGTTGCCCAAGATCCACAACACTACTGCGGTGATAGCCCGAGTCTCTAGTCTCTCTAGGACTTCGATCAGTACAGTTGTGCCCTTAACATGAACATCTAATTGACAATGACAGTCCACAAACTCAGAGTTAATCCTCCCTCATGGTAATATTGGATGGATCTTTCCCACCATCCCCAATGGTGGGAGATTGGTCAGGAAATACATGTCATGAATAGTCATCTCGATCTGGTGCCCCTGCATTATAAAGACCTCTAGGTCTAGGTCCCAGTAGCTTAATATCCTAGCTAACAAGGGCTCTCCTGATCTCATCAAGGGGTTCTCAACCAACTCGAGCACCCCATATCTTTCCAATGTGCCTCGTACACCCTGATCCCCCTGGATCTCAGAATGGAGTGCCTCGAGATTTCTCTCCCTCCAGTTGCTATTTAAATTTTCCATACCTTCACAAAACCAATAATTTGTCAATCAGAGGAAGGAAAAACTACCTAAAAAACATCAAGACCTAGTTCCCAACAAAAAATAAGACAAAACCCAAATTTTGGCAGCCTACACTTTTTTCAGCCCTGTACCTGGGAGGTCGTAGTTTTTCCTCTAAAACCTACTACCCAGGTCACAGAACAGACCCCAAAAGGTGTGAGACAGCCATGAGGAGGCACAAAGTGTTGTTCCCAGGCTCTGGGCACCTAATCATAAATTCTAAACCACTGGAATTGAAGAGTATGGTTAGGCCACCTACCTGCAACTGATGGATCTCTATTTTGACGATTGGTTTATCTGCTACAAATGCTGCAATATTTAGGGCCTTTTCCTCTTCTCCACATTCACCATAGCTACACTTGCAAATGAATCAAATTGGAGGAAATTTCCCTCTTAAAAGATAAACCTCAATTCTTCTTTTGCCAATTGCGACCAAACCATAGCTCTATTTGACAAACTGACAACACTGGTTTAAATCTCTCACCAAGCTCTAAAATGGGTATTTTTTCATTTTTTGTGATGTGATACCTCCTCCGGAAGCCTTTTTTCCAAGAAGGGTCACTTCGCCGCCTCTCAAAATCAAATTTCTACACTTGCGCCACTTGTACTTGGGGCACCACTTAGCCTTCATACTTTCTGACACTCGCGTCGATTTTCGTCATGAGTAATCATATTTTTCTCATGCTTTTATGGTCCCCACTGGGTCTATTCTGTGTGGTAGCATCATCGAGTCGCCCTTGTTCAGAGCATCTGAGTTGAGTCATCATTGCATTCATGGAGTCTATCCCAAGTCCATTTTGTCTCCTGCTATAGTATCCCATCAATTTATGCCTTTTCCCTCTCTCGTGTCCCCCATTTTGGCATCCAGTCACACTATCCCACATCCCCTCCGGAATCAAGTCAATCGCTGCGAGGTCATCCATTATTTTATGCTCTGACAAGGGAAGTCATCTATTTGCTACTCAATATCCCCCCCTTCCATCATCATCCCTGGTATCATTCCATCAGTCACTCTACTATATCCCTCATGCCTTAGTTGAGGACCCTCATTGCCTCACCTATGGCGGACCCCATTCTGTCAACATCAGCAAATTCATTCCAGAAGACAGGTCTAGAGGGAAGTGTATCTTGGTTCCAGCTTCTATTCTTGTTTGGTGCCTCAGATCAGGCAAAGGGACTCCTTATTTCCCTTTGAATTTATTTCTCATCCGCTCCACTTCAGCATGGTCGAGATTCGTATACTCGATAGTTCGATGATCCACCAGATTGATCTAGTGATTCTCGGGTGTGGGTGAGATGTTTCAAACCTCATGTGGGGGTGGCCATTCAAGTATCCCCCTCACATGCCCAGATGACTTCATTTCATTCTAAAGCCTCAGATGTAGCTCCGCATATTTTATGGGTTTATCCCTAGCCTCTTGCAATGCCTATAACATGCATGTATCACTTAGACGATCCATTTATATTTTCAGATCCCTTTCTTGTTTATCAAGGCTTTCTAGTTGTTATTATATCTCATGTACTTAGATATTATTGTATTCAATCATGGTTGTTGTCCCAGGCACAATATGTATGTGGGATCCATTATATTTTGGTTTGGCCCATGTTTACGCCAACATATCATGTACCTTATAGCTCAGTCTCAATTTACTGGGTGAACCATTATTCTTTGTACTTTGTCATCTCGACGGGCATAGGTATGCCTCCCCCGCCTCACTAAGAATAGGTACCCAAAAATTAAAGGAGACTTACCTTTTCTAGTCTCGCCCCCTCAGATTTATCACCCTCTCGCTTCACTTCACCTACATCTCTCTCTCTCTCTCTCTCTATTACTCCCCTTCGGCGTCTAGTGATTGTGTACTTACAATGTACTTCAGTCATATGATTAGCTCCTAATGCCCGCACGTTGGGGTGAAATCTGTTACACCAATTTCTGGTCATCTAACCATTTACAATTAGATGGATCGAAATACACCATGTAATACCAATTTTACCATAGTAAAATTTCTTTCACTATAAAAAATAATTTAACAAACCATACTTTATTAAGTTATTTATGGTCCAAATAGAAAACCCAATGATGAATAATTAAATAAATCCTTATTTGTTTTATTTTCTTCTAGGAATAATTAATTAAACATCTGTTTAATAATATTCATGGTCATATTTAACCGAATTAATGAGAAATAATTAGATAAATCATTATTTATCTTATTATTCTCTAGGAATAATTAATTAAATCATTATTTAATTAATATTCCTTGTTAAATTTGACTAAAACATTTAGGAATGATAAAATAAATCATTATTTGTTAAATTATTCCTTGATCCCATCCTTGAAATAGTAAATGAATATTTTATTTGTTTATTGTTTCTAAATAAAGGGATTTAACCAATTTAAATTCCTTTTCCCTTCAACAAAATATAATAAAATATTCCAAGCAGTTAGATCTTGATCTTGCTTAATAATATTTTACTATGCACCATTATCAAGGATAACTCAATATTTTGTTATGAATAGGAGGGTTTTCCATTCATTCCTTACCTTTGATCCTTTTATCATGGGCAGGCATTGATCCTCTTATCATTGTCACACTTTTATTACTTTTTATTTTCTTTTGCTTATTGATCTCCCTTTGAGTTCTACACGTCTTGGGTTTTCTACAACATTGAGAGAGAAAATTTGAACCTAAAGCATTTGAGGACAGCCAAGAACCCATCCCATTGAGGGGGACTTGTTTGTTTCCTTCCCAGGTGTTACATAATACAAAAAATTCTTTATAATTCTTGTCTTGTCCATTGGATATTTTGGAGAAACTCTTATTTCATTTTGTTGTTTAGTTGCTTTATTTTCATATATCTGGGTTTTTTTTTCATTTGTTTTGATCATCTATTGCAGATCTGAAGGAGTTAGACAACCATCTTTGTTGTTAGGGTTGTTTGTCATGTGCAGCTAAAGTGATCTCTTTTCTTACACTTGCGTTAAGAATTCATACTAACACTAGCTACCAAATTTGCACAATTATCGAGCTTCATTGGAAATTTCTTCCTTCATTCTCAAGAAGATAGGATAGCCAGCTCTAAATTCCATGTTTAGTATGTTCTTATATGCATATCTTTCTTTCTATCGTAGGTACCTTCAAATTATGTTTGATTTTTATTACTTTCTCTTCCATTTCCTTGAGAAATTATGTCCCAACAATGGCCATGTCCACTGGGTCACCCAAACTCATAAGTGTGTTGTATTTCCTACCATATAAGGCCTAGAATGGGCACATATTCATAGATACTTAGTTCCCATTATTATAAGCAACGTCCACCAAGTTAAAATAATCTTCCCATTTTCATGGTTTTTTCCATCACATACATTATAAACATGTCCTCAATCACCTAATTGACTATATTTGTCTAGTCGTCTAATTCTAGATGGTATGTTTTACTAAAATTTAAATTGGTTCCAAATCTATTGAATAAACCTGCCCAAAAGTTAGATGTAAAATTGGGGTCCTTGTTTGAAATAATTTCCTTGATCACACCATGTATCATGTAACTCCTTCATATATATTTCAGTAACATTACTTACTTTGTGGGTTCACTTCATTGGAATAAAATGGGTATCCTTAGTGAGCTTGTCCACCATTACTATTATGGAATCATATTATCTCATAGTCTTAGGAAATTTTATAATAAAATCAATGGAAACAATTTCCCATTTCCACTTAGGAATGGGTACTAGTTGTAGCAATCTAGCTAGATGTTTATTCTCAACCTTAACTTTTTAGCATTTTAAACACCCCGCTATATAATTGGCCACCTCTTTTTTCATACTTGGCCAAAATTATTGTTTCTTAACTGCTAAAATTGTATTTTGGTTCGGTGTCCAACATAAGGTATCGTGTGCATCTCATTTAATGTTATACTTTTTAGCCCCTGAGAATTTGGAACATAAATGATATGTTGTTCATGGTCTTACTTATATTTTGAATACACCTGGATGTCATCCAAAATGAAAATAACAAACTTTTCCAAATTATTTTGTAAAATTCCATTCATAAGACACATGAAAATACTTGTTGTGTTAGATAACCCAATTAATATCACCACAAACTCATAATTTTCATATCAAGTTCAAAACATCATCTTATCAGTTTCTTTCTCGAATCAATATTGGATAACACTTTATCTCTCCTTAGTTGAGCCAAAAAATAATATATTCTTGGAAAATGATACTTGTTTTTCATTGTTACTTTGTTAAACTCCCTGAAATCAATATACACTAGTAAATATGGGTAGAAAAATCGACATCGTAATCTAATAGTTCAGTCGTACTATCATATTTTACTTTAATTTTATATATTTTCTTAAAAAAAAAAACAGTTTCATTGGATATATGATGATACGTTAGTCATATATCTGACAATAATTTTATTTTTCGGATATTCGACAATAATAGTGTTCGTCAAATATCAAATAAGTGTACTTTCCTTCCCCTACTATATGTGATGAAAGGCATCCACATGTACTACTCCCTTTTCATCTATGATATTTTAATTCATGGATGCATTAAACGAAAAAACAATAATACCAACCCTCTCATATATATATATATATATATATATAGATATAGACACACACACACACCCAAATATACACACAAATCCCTCTAGATATAGACAAAACACGGAGAAAATTCACAGAGTCTTAAACGCAAATAAAGGTAAATGCAGTGAAATGCATAGGGATTTGTCGATTGTAGGAATTTTACCCAAGTGTTAAATTCTATGATGCTTGGATTGATTTGTTGATTCAGTGAGCTCCATTATCAATCTACACAAAACGGGATTTAGTGGTTCTCTACTGTGACTTTACTGTAAGTTATTTGAGAATTAGTACTTTCAACCTATAGATTTTTATTATTTAGGTTTAATTTTAAGGTTAGAGTATAGCTTATTACATTAAAAGTTCTAATATATGGAATTGAGGTTTTAAAATCATTGTGCATTATTTCGGACTAGAATCCTACAATTTTGATTAGGTTTAAATTTATTCTGGACCAAAACTTTGAAGTGCAAGTTGAAGAATGTCTATAATTTATTTTAGGTTCAATTGGTAGAGTCCAAGGATCAAAAATATGGTTTCAATCCTTTTTTATTTATTTTTTTCCATTGAACGGTGGGAATTAGGGTTAAATGTTTTAATTTTTTTTTGATGTTGGGATACAAGGTTAAAGGATCTCATTATTTTTGTGCAATATAATCTGGGTTTTACACGTTGGCTAAAGGTTTTTCAGATTTCTTTAGAAACATGGAGGCTAGATAACTTGGGGATGGATGGTACTTCACTAGGGAGCATATTGATAAGTTTTTTCCTTAGAGACTAGATGGTATAGATGCCAAGAAGGAGGAGAATTTGCAAAAATACTACTACATATTTATCAAGAACATTGGCATGCATTTCAAGCTATAGGTGAATAACTTCATTTTTATTTGGTTTGCACCTGAAAATTATTATCATTTTTTGAGAGGTCTATCAGGAAGCCATATAATTATTCTTAGCTTGCTACACTATATTTATTGGACCTACTATCTCCTTTACCATTTTTCCTATAACGATTTTGAGCACTGAGAAATGTTTCCACACCGAGCAGTTGTTTGTTAAATCATAAAATTTTCATTTTCTTAGAAGGTCATAACATTTCTTTTACAACCATACAAATTCAAAGAGTAGATAGGATTAATATTTTAGTGAAGTAACATCTAAACTACATTCGGTTCCTTGTAGAAAAGGTTGCAACAAGTGCATATATGGGTTACATACATCATTTTCTTTAATATTATCCTAATTTATATAATGTTGAGAAGTGGAAAAAATAAATTATTTTTAGTGATAGACTAGGTTCTCATAAATATTCTTAGAATAATAAAGAATGATTTTAATAATAAATTGGTGAAAGAAATCAGTTAATGAGGATGGAAATATTGAAGCCCCAAATCCTAGCTCAATTGGTCAAACCATATACCACATGAATGTTGCTAACAAAGAGACCATAGGTCGCATATACATATAAAAATTAAGTGATTCCACCAGCTCTACCAACCCCTATTGTGGTTGGTGGTGGAGTTTCCCTTCATTTGGATATTCTAGGGAAGAAGGGCAGATTTTGTGGGGTTCTTCTTAAAAATATGCGAACAATTTTTTTTTGTAAAGGCATGTATAATAATATGGTTACATAGTATTATTGGATCCTGGAAGTCGGTTCTTATTAATGTTATGGCTTTTACTTGGTACGTAAAAGTTTCATGGATTTTGTAATAGAATTAATGTTGATTCCCAATACAACTAACTTCAACACTTTGTTTAGTGACGACAATTCTTCATTCTATGAGAACTAGGATGACATGTAGGAACAAGCCAAGGGAATTTACTGTGGAAGAGAAAGTCAAAGGACCAAAGCATGAGATATATTAATGTAAAGTATGTGAATTAATTAAAATTTAAGAGTTATCAATTATTATAAGATCAATCTCTATAATTTTTCACTCTTGTTATGAGATAGTTACTTGACCCACAAAGTCTTCCATCTTTTATAAATTTTGTGTGATGCATGATTCAATCGAACTTGAAGGAAACTATTTTTTTCTCTTTTAACTGGTTACTTATGTACATATGTCTCTAAAACAAAGGTGTTTTAATTGGTGTTGAATTGTTTATATCTTTGAGTGTTTTTGGAATTAAACCAAAATGGTATTTAATATTGTATGATTGCCTTCCCTTTATCTCTATTGTTTGATAGCATGAATCCTTTACCAATTATTTATTCTTAATTGTATATATTTCATAGTTCATTTCCTTTCCATTGAATTAACATTCATAATTTGGATTAGACAATAGAATTCACCTTTTTTACTTCTTATTCTTTTCCCATTTAAAATGTACCCACTCTAAGATGCCAATATTCTTGGCATATCCATGGGCTCAATTAGTAGTGAATACTATTTTAAGAATATATGCTACAATAAAATAAAGTGTATGGATTCTCTAAATGGGGTGACTTATAAGTTTTCAATATGAAAACTTCCATAGACGTTATCTTGATCTCGTGTACAATGGTGTACTAGAGATAGTGGAGTACCTCACACTTTTAATACCTTCATGCAATGACATTGTTTAGATAACGTGACTCCCCAATGATTCTCTTACTTCAAAAACCACCAACAATTGAAATAAAAATAATAATAATTGAATTAAAAATAAGGTTTAGATTTTGTGTCATTTATTATAGAAACAAAGGTTAAGTTTTGTTGCCAAAGTCCACTATTGATGTGGTAGAAGTTTCAATTTTAGGGCCTTCATGCTCCACTATCATTTATTGTTGGTTGCTAATATAGCTTGTTATCTTTTTCAATGTTTCACATAGTGTTGTTATTGATGACAACAATATGTCACTGATGTCAAAGGAGATGTATAGAAAACAATAGCAAGACCATCCTTGAAAGAAGTAGCAGGGATCTTACTAAAGAATTATGACATCTTAACCTTTCTCAAAGTCTCATTACAAAGGAAATGGGTGCTTAACATTAATTTAGTTTTTTTATAGATTTAATATGATCAAAATATATTACAAATAGAATTATTGTGTATTTCTTGTCGATACCTTTCCAACGTTATACTCTCATCAAAAAAACACCTTCTGGTTGAGAAGTTATGTCCTATTGAAAATGAGTACTAGTTGTGGAAAAATAAAAAGGCTAAACTATAGGGCCAAAACCCAAAATATTAATTTGTTAAATTTTTTTTAATTTGGAGCAGATCCACCATTGAGACGAAAGATTAACAACCAGATGGTAGGAAAGATGATCAAGGTTTAGCTAGTCCCATTGTACCAACAAATTGATGACACATGGAAACAGGTTAATGGATAATGATGACGTCACATACATACATGGCACGTTACATACATGGCAGGATGACGTCAACTCGCTAATGTGGAACCACTAGAGGCTACCACATGGTAGGAAAATATGGAATTTTGAACTATCCAATAAGAAAAAATTGGACAACATGTGTCCCACTCGGGGCATGCCATATGGCCACTATGAAGTCATTATGAAATCAATATAATAATGACTAATGACCCTTTGGTCACGATCATATGTTTTATGGAGCACTGGGCCTCACTGTTAAAGCATTATCCTTGATCATATGGTTAAAACCATCGGTGAAAATCATGGTTTATTTCCTTAAAGAATGGGCCTATGGTCGGTCCCTCCCATAACTCAGGATTTCCAAAATTATATATATATAAATCAACCAATCTCTTTATGGAGCAATGACAATGATATGAAGTAACATGTTTGTTTTGAGATAAAAGGATGAAGGTGTTTTCGGTAGAAGGGACGATTTATTCGTATTTTGGTTCAAAAATCAATTTAACTTTTGGTTCTTTTATTGTTGTTACGAGAGTGTTGGTTTATGGTTACAGTGTAGTGTTTTGGTTTTATTCACAATTTAAATATGGCCCTTGTTACGGATAAAAAATGAGACCGATGAAGTTATGGTTTGGTTTTGAATGCTTAGTGAGGCCCTCTAAATTTGATAGTGATCGATTCTACTAAACATGATGAAGCCCCAATATAGCAAGACCTCTAGTCGAATCCCTCCACATTAAATTATGGTTCTAATGCAATGGAAATTTTTGGTCTTGTTCACATAGTTTTTGTTATGAAGCAAATAATTTGAGAATCAAACATTATTCCCATGACGTAGCCCTTGTTTTGATCCACACTCTAAGATTTTTTTATGTTGGTTATGGTTCTGGTTATGGAAAAAATGGGGAATTCAATCTCTATCCCAAGTTCCATGGATAGACATATCCAATTTTGAGTTCCAATGGTTTATAACTATATGTTTTTTGCAAAATCATGATCCTAGTTTTGGTGGAGTTAAGACTTACATAGAAAGGGTCTTGGTGCTATGTTTGGTAGAAGTATTGATTTGAATGAAGTACTAGTCATGACTAGAGAAATGATTCAGAATGCAAGCAAGGTGTACACGTAGGATATGTATATATCTGTGACCCTCATTGGTTGAATAATAACAATTGTAGCATTAATATGTAGCAACATATAATTGGCACAGTCACCGAAGTAAATAAGGTTAATATAACAACATTTATTGGTTGAATTCGAGCCACGTGAACTCTTGTTGATAAGTTAGGTCCCAGCTCCATTTTTAGATCTTGCATCTTATACTATCAAAAAATACAATTCAGATGGCCCACATAAAAAATCACTCTAGGGAGCATGATTGGTAAGTTATTGGGATTGTGTATTGGTGGTCGACTGTTCGACCTACGATAGAATAGGATGGTAATTATTTTTTAATTTTATTCGGACATTTTATCAAATAGTTAGCAGGTTCTAGTGAACATCGCCAGAATTTGGTGGCTCCATTGTATGGCATCTGAAAAGGAGCAGTCCATCGAATATTTAACTCTTTATATAGTTTACTATGGTTTTTATGGGTTATTGGAGTCATTATTTGTCCAAATTTAAATCCAGAAGAGGTTGGCTGATTAGGGCTCAGAGACAGATGCAACTAGAGAGGTTTGATGTATTTTTTATTCATATTTTATGGCCAAAGTCTCTTTTGTTTATTTTCCAAGTTTATGAGAATGGTGTAGTTATTTTGGTTACATGAAGTGAAAATTTTCTGAGGAATTTTCTGAGTGCCCATATTGTAGTTCTGGTTGGAGCATAGCTTGGGACTACAATATGAAAGATAGCAATAGATATTGACATGAATTTTATGAAAATGATTATAGTTGAGTTGATGATTGCAATGATTTTAGTTTGCATGGCATTATAGAAACTATAGTTTGTATGGAAAAGACAGTGATTGTTCCAGTGGTAGAGACAACGATAATATCAATATGTATTGGTTGTAGATTAAAAAATTACCTATGATTTAGTGATATTTTATGTTCATGGATATATTTTAAAAATGTGATGAAATATAGATCCACAAGGATGCATAGGAAGGAGGTTGAAGCCTCAATCAAGTTGTAGCCTAAACAAATTTAGAGCTTACTCATTGTTGAGGTTGGAGGCAGAGTCAGGTTGTATCCTACAGTAGGATGGTGCCTACTAATACTTGAAGTTGGAGCCTTAATCAAGTTTTAGCTTATAATGAGTAGTTTTTTGCATCTTCAAGGTTAGTTCCTCAATCAGGATGTATCCTACCACAAGTGGAAGCGTACATATTTTGGGCGTAGTTAACTCCCACAAGTCAACACTTGCAAATTGATGTAAAAATTGAAGTCTAAGTAGAAGAAGAGTTGGTGGTCTTCTCCCATTTGGGTTTCCACCTAAAAATTTTGTGTCTCCTTCAGATGTGATGGATTCTTGGGTTGATTGATGGTTTCCTGTTACATTTCTTATATTATTATGCATAATGATATAATGTTTAAGAACACTGCTAAATGAATGAATGGTTACTTAAGATTTTGAAATTGTGAAATTAACCTCACATTGATTAATCCCCCTTCCTAGTCTAACTTTTGGGCCAACAATTGGTATCATAGAAAATAACTTCAAGAAAAACTAACTACTAGAAGGTAAAATATCAAGAAGAAATGGCCGCTACCAAATAAGTGGGGAAGCCCCTATGTTTTATGGAACTAATTATGAATTCTGGTAGGTAAGTATTGAGACATATTTCATCTCCATAGGATTATAAGTTTGGAAAATTGTAAACATGGAATATAAATTTCCCAACATTATTCCTATAGATGCAACAAAGAAGGCAATTTACACATAAAATGCACAAGATAAGTGTGTTATCCTAAGTGGCTTAGCAGAATAAAAAAATTCCAAGTTGATGTAGTGCAAGTCAAATCATGAGGTATGGAATAAGCCTAAAGCTTATTATGAAGTTGATAAGAAATTAAAAGTATTCTGATCACAAGATCTTGGGGGACAATTTGAAAGTTTGAAGATGGAAGTTGATGAGGATATTGCTTCATATTTTCTTTACATAGACAACATACTTAACTCCAGTGCAGGTCTTTGTGAATATGTATTTGATAACCATGTTGTTCGAAAGGTTTTGAGATAACTACCATCAAGATTCAATGCTAAATTTTTAGCCCTTGAGGAACTAAAAAAATTTTACAAGATGATAATAGATCAACTCCATTGAAATATTTTCGCATATGATTTGAGAATCAACGAAGACATTTTAGGGTTCAAGGAAACGACTTTTAAGGCAACAAAAGAGGAGAAAAAGAAAAGGATCAAGAAGACTCAAATTATGACGAAGAATAGTCAAGTTTGTTCAAAACCTCAAGAGAGGAACTAATAAGTTCAAAGGTAAGCTTCCTTTTAAATGTTTTTAATGTGGAAGAATTGGTCGTTATGCATCTAAATATTATTTTTCCAAGATAAATGAAAGTGATGATGAATCTAAATTCAAACCTAAGTATCAAAAGAAGAAGAAAACCTTAAGGTAAAAAATTTAATCAAAAGTAACATAGTGACAGTGAAAGTAGTGTAATTAGCACGATTGATGAAGAAAGGAATTAAATACTAATATTTAAAGTTGACGAACCCAAAGAAGACTCATGGATATTGAAGGGGAAATTATAAGTGTTTTGAAGGAAATCAGAACTCTTAGGAAACTAAAAATTCAAATGATGCAGAACAATATTCTAAATGAAGACACTATTGTTGCCCCTAAAATTGAACTATAAGAAGAAAAAAGAATACCGAAATGTCTATTGAAACAATTGAATGAAAAAAAGAGAAAATTTGTGAAATATTGGAAGAGGAAGTTGGACTCTTAAGAGAAGAAATAGAGTAGATCAGTTCAAAGTTCAACAAATGCACTGATTCTCTAGATCACATTCTTAGCATGCTAAGGTCTCCACTTATCAAGATAGGTCTTGGATATCAAAAATTTGAATCATTCAAGAGAAATGATCCCCCATAAAATTAAATACATCTCAAGAAGATTGACCATAATTTTGTACCATCCAATAGCAACTCACCTAAATATGCAAAGAAGGTAGAAAACTAAAAAAATCATGTTCACTTCATTGAGTCTCAAAGAAATTTTTGAAAAGAGAAAAATGTAAGCAGTTAGAACAAAGAGAAAGGATCCACAATCAAAATTGATGTAGGAAATACAATGAGTGTGGTTCACCACAAAGAATCCACCAGGAATAATGGAACAAGTGTCAAGAATCAACAAATGAATATGGCTCATACTTAGGTTGGAAAATGAGGAACCATGGCTCCTCCAAAAGGAATCCTTAGAATATCAAGATATGCTTATATTCCTAGGTATGAAAGTAATTTTCATGGCTATTGTTACTCATGTACTAAGTTTGGACATAAATCTTAGGATTTTTGGACCAATAATGTGGTCATCAGGTAAAATGGCGGAAACAAATGTAGGAAATAAGTACAAAACAAATGTAGGAAATAAGTACACATAGTTTCAATGGGAGCATATAGCATAAGTATGGTCTCAAAGGGAGATTATATGTTAGCAAGAAAGAAGCATGGTTCATGATAGGTCCACATGATCATCCATGAACAGGTACTCATACAAGTTCATTTGCAAGAGATATTTCTAAATATATCCCTAACCCTTTAAAATTGAATTCATAGGGTGAGAGATTAAAAAAATTGATGTTACTAGGAGAGATTGCATATTGCAGGCATTGAGATTGCAACACTTCGCTTGGAGCTCTTGATTTTCTTTGACATATAATCACCATCAACATCTATGGGTGTTGTCATCAATGAAAAAAGAGGAGATTGTTGCACACAGTATTTTCTTTGATGACAACATGATTTCAGTGATGTCAATGGATATGTATGGAAAAAAATAGTAGAGCTATACTTGATGATAAAAGAAGTAACAAGGCTCTTATTAAAATAATATGACAACTTTGTAGGTTTTAACCCTATACAAAAATTATCTGTAAACGAATTCTTAAAAATGGAAATTAAGCAATAGCGAGACCAGAACATAGATATACACAGATATTTTCCCCTGGATCCCAAACCAAGAGTACCAGCTTGATTTTTCATTATATTCCTTTTGGTGTTACAACACATATATAATTGTCGAAGAATTCAGAAATCCAAATCCATTAACCCTGGATTAGAACATAACTGTAGTTCCCTTGACCGAATCTACAAACTACCATGAGAAAAAATCCATGATGCTCAAAACCATGTGCAAACCCATGCACAAAACCATAGGCGGGTTCATGTCTTCTTCTAATTGTGGAAAGAATATAACACGCGCCCAACATTCTCCCACATGTTGTTTTCTTTCCACAGGGGGCCAAGGGAGAGCTTAGTCATTGGTCCAACCCTGAAATGCCCATTGTTTCTCTACACCAAGAGAATTTCTCAGTGCTCACAGACTTTTTCAATGCATCTAAAACATTATTAAAAGTGTCCACCTTTACTAGCAACACCTTTTTATCCTCAACCATATCTCTCACAAAGTGATACTGAACATCAATGTGCTTTGTATTTTAATTATAAGCACGGTTCTTAGCCAAGAAATTTTCACTTTGGCTATCATAGTCTATCCTTATAGCTCATTGTACCAACCCCATACTTGAACACAATCTCTGCAACCAAACTGCTTCCTTTCTTGCATGAGTGGCTTCCATGTATTCTTCCTTTGTAGTTGAAAGAGCCACTACAGACTAGCTTTTACTCATCCAAATGACTGCACCTCCAAATAGGCTAAACACATACCCACTTGTAGATCTTCTTTGATCCAGATCTCCAACCTAGTCTACATAAAAAAAATCCATGAATTTCCAAAAAAAATTTCAATCATGGTCTTCCTTGGTAGCACATACCATAATCACTAGTGCCACACAAATATCTGAAAACTCACTTTACCATTGTCGAACTCTCCTTCCTTGGTTTTTACATAAACCTTCTCAATACTCCCACTGCATATGAAATGTATGGTCTAGTACATACCATTTCATACATCAGGCTAGCCATTGCACTTGCATATGGAACATGGGACATGTCGTCTTCTTCTTCTTGTGTCTTGGGACACTGTTCAACAGATAGTTTACACCTACAGGAATAGGAACCTTCACTAGTTTAGCATCCTACATATTATACCTCTGCAATATTGTCTCAACATAATTCCTCTGGTTTAACCAGAGCTTCCTCTTTTCCCAATATCGTTTGATTTGCATGCCCAAAATATAGTTTGCAGCACCAAGATCTTTCATGTCAAATTTGGAGAACAATTGGGTCTTCAAATCTTGGATAATTTCTTTGTCATTTCCAACGAGGAACATATCATCCACATACAAGACCAAATAAAGAACACAGTCACCAATTAATTTAAAATATACATAGTGATCCTCTTTTCTTCTGCTAAAGCCAAGTCCCCGTATATAGGTATCAAATTTCTGATACTACATCCTTAGTGATTTTTTTAACCTATAAAGAGACTTTTTTAACAGGCATATTAGTTATTTCTTACCCTTCACCGCAAATCCTTCAGGCTGCTTCATGCAGATCTCCTCTTCTAGATACCCATGAAGAAATGTTGTCTTCACATCCATCTGTTCTACCTCAAAATCATATGCAGCAGCAACAAATAAAATTAATCTAATAGAAGTAACCTTGGCAAAACGAGAAAAAATATCACCAAAATCAATTCCCGGTACTTGGGAATAACCTTTTACTACTAATCAAGCTTTGTATTTCTCTAACTTTCCTTTTTCATTCATCTTCTTGAAAACTCATTTTCTCCCAATGGGCTTCCTTCTAGCAGGCAACTCCACCAGATCCCATGCCTAATTTTTGTGCAAGGATGTCATTTTATCAACCATGGCCTCCTTCCATATTTTTTGATCATCTGAATCCACTACCTCCCTCACAGTTCTGGGGTCATCATCAATGATAGTTAAAGAAATATTTTACAGAAACAAAATGGACTATTACTTTCTGGATGCCTTCTTTCTCTAACTGACCTTCTCATAGCTGGAGTTTGTGGCTCTTTATCTTCTGAATCTTGTTTAGTTGTAGAGTCAGATTATTCCTCCTTTAGCTCAAACTCTATCTTCTGAAATTCATTTGGTAGGGCTTCATTTTTAACAACATATTTCACCTATTTAAACACCACATCTCAGCTATACACAACCTTCCGTTTTTCTAGGTTCCAAAGCTTGTAACCTCTTAAACCATCCTTATACCCAATAAAGATGCACCTTTGAGATTTATTATCCAAGATGGTCATTTTCTCCTTTGGAAAATGTACATATGCATCACATCCAATGTTATGAAACCAACTCCAAAAATAGAAGAAAATAGAGATCAATGCCTTAGAAATAAGCCACTTCGAGGGGGAAACCTACTTTACATTACATAAATGAATAATTCTTGGATGATAAAAACGAGAAAACCTCCTTCTATATATAGGAGTCCATGGGGTCACAATATAATCCTAGCTAACCTAAAAATAATAATGTAAGGGCATAATAATAACAATATTGGGGTTACAGGGTATAAAAATAACAATAAGGGGGTTACACTAACAACAATAAGGGACTATACTAGTAACATAGGGACCTAACATGCCCCTCTCCTTAAAAAAAGTGTTGTCCTCAATGTTGGAGTAGCTCCTGATGCTTATGTATAAAATTCTCAACCTCCCATGTAGAATCTTCAGTGGGTAAGTTCTTCCATTTGATGAGATACTCTGAAATTGATCAATTTCTTAGCTGTCGAGTTCTTGTTTTAGTGATTGCTTCAAGTTCCAATATGATTTTTCCTTCCTCATCAAGTTCTAGCAACATTTTTTGAACTGGAAGTTTGTCCCCTATAACCTTCTTTAAGCATGAAACATGGAACACTGGATGCACTCGCGAAGAAGTAGGAAGCTCCAATTTGTATGCCATAGTACCAATATTTTGCAACACCTTGTAAGGACTATAGTACTTTGGCGATAATTTATTATCCTTCTTACATTACTTGAGGAGAATTTGTTTGTATGGTTGTAGCCGTAAAATTACCCAGTATCCTACATCAAAACTTGTCTAGCTGTGATGTTGATTTGCCTATTGTTTCATTCGATTTCGTGCCAAATTTAGGTTATCCTTTAAGAGTTGGAGAACTTCTTATTGATTCTCGATGTGATCTTCCACTACTTGAACCTTAGAATTTTCTCTTAAAGAAGATGTGATGGACAATGGATGATATCCATAAAGTGCCATAAATGGGGTCATTTATGTTGTAGTATGGAAGTAAGTGTTATACCACCAATCAACGAGAGGTAACCACTTGACCCATTGTGTTTTCTTATCAGATACAAAAAAATGAAGATATCCTTCCAAACATTTATTCACTATCTCAGTTTGACCATCGGATTGAGAATGATAAGATGAGTTGTGAGCTAGTTGAGTACCCAAACAAGAAAATAACTCCTTCCAAAAATTTTCAGTAAAAATGGGATCTCTATCACTTACAATAATCTTTGGGTTTCAATGTAGCTTTTGAATTGTTTCCATAAATGCAGTAGAAACTGTACTTGCTTTAAATGGATGAGATAATGCACAAAATTGTGCATACTTTGTAAGTCTATCAACTACCACCATGATGAAACTCTTTCCTTCAGACTTAGGTAAACCTGTGATAAAATCCATTGAAATATCCTCCCAATGTTGACCTGGAATGGATAAAGGTTGTAGAAGACCCGGAGGCTTAATTGTCTCAACTTTATTTTGTTGGAAAACCAAAAATTCTGCCACAAAATTTTGAATATTAGATTTAATTCCATCCGAAAAAAATCCTTTCTTCACCCTGTGGTAAGTTTTTAAAAATCCTAAGTGTCCTCTTAAAGGAGAAGTGTAAAATTCCAAAAGAATATTTTGTTTTAGTTGAGAATTCTTGCAAATATATAAGTGTTCTTTTTACCATAAAGAATCATTTTTCCAACTAATTGTATCAAATGTACTAGGATCTTGTTGCAACTTTTGAATGAGTGTCCACACTTCTTCATCCTTCTTACATTCATCCCTTGCTGCGGTTATCCGATCTGGTTGGATAATAGAGATGGAACAAAACAATGCTTTCACCTCTTCATCCTTTCTTGAGAGTGCATCTACAACAACATTTAGCTTCCCTTTTTTGTAAATGATTTCAAATTCATAACCCAACATCTTTTTGACCCATTTTTTTTGCTCTTCTGAAGATAGTTTTTGTTCCAAAAAGTGTTTAAGACTATCATGATCATTTTTTACCTTGAAGTGTCTTCCCATTAGGTAAGGTCGCCATTTCTTTAGTGCATGTAGTATTTCCAACATTTCCTTCTCAAAAATATATTTTTGTAAATACTTTCCTTTGATTGGATGACTTTCAAAAGCAATGGGTCTTCTTTCTTGCATTAAAACAACACCAATTCCATTTCACAAGGCATCAAAATCCACAATAAAGGTTTTTTCGAAGTATGGCGTAGCTAATACTAGTGCTAGGCACATTGCCTCTTTAAGATTTTTGGAATATTACAACAACATTATTGAAGAAAGATGGATTTTCATGGACTCTTGAAGCAACTAATGCCTTTTAAAAGACAGGAATATAGAAAAAAATATTGGAAATAGCTGTGATAAATCAACACATGAAATGTAAGAAGATAATATATCCATCATATTGATATTATAGCAGCAAAATGTGTACAATATCTTGAGGAAAAAGTCACTCAGGTTAGGCAAAACAAGCCTCAAGAGAACAAGTACATGAAATATGAAGAACACTGCTACATAGAAATGCCCAAGGCTAATATAGCACGATTTTAGTGGATATAAATGCTACTGGAATATGTTAATACATGGATCTGTTGTTATATAGCTCAAATAATGACTGGAGTGAAGATCTAGGCTCCCAAACAGATTTCCAGTACAACCCTGGAAGGGTTTCCAAATACAGAAAAATGCAAAATGTCGGAATTCAGACCTAGGGTTGAATTGCAACTACAACTGAATATTGGAAGGAGGTGATTGAAATTGATATGAATGTATAGATATCCTCCAATAGATCCTCCAAGTGAAAGGCTGATCCCAACACTGAAGATCTAACCCTCCAACTGAAGCACTGAAACCTCCACTGCAGATACTCACTGAAATAATGCAGTCCTTGAGGTAAAATGCCCTGTAGGAGGTGGAAATAGGTTGTAATGATGCTCCTGGACCTTCATTTTTGGTATCCCAAGGGAAAGGATGCCTCTCACCTGAAAAAGAAAAAAACACTTAGAGTGGCCCTAACAATCCTCCACTGCAACACCCTCCAACACAACACAACTCTGAACAGAAACTGTGATGTAGTTGAAGACTGAAGCTTGGCCTGATGCCGTAATGTGGATATGCAGCTCAATAATAAATATCCTGAGTAGGAACTCAAATTCCCCTGAGGATGAGTGTGGGATTCCCGCTCGGAAACACCCTTGTGCTAAGCAGCACAACAGACCCTGCTAAATAGAAAAAGCATGCATAGAAATGTCACTTGAAAAATCTAGATCTTAAAAGATCAAAATCAATAATCATCTAACATATCCTTTATGACTTCCTTGCCCTTCCTTATATTCAGTGTGATCCTTCTCACCTTGGGTCCCACTCATTAAAGCCACTACTCTCATGGAGACTTTCTCCCATTAACACTGCATTGTCTCTCATTCAAATGATCCACTCTCTCCATACCAGCACTGTTGATTTGGTCAACATTGACCTTTTCCACATGCTTTAGCCCTTGTTCACACATGGAGGTGATTTATCCAGCTGTTAGGAAGATCCATTTTCACATTAAGAGGGATTTTATTCCTACAAAAGATATTTATGGGTCTCCCTACCCACTTATTCATCTATCTAAATGACAAAATAAAAAATTATTATTCCAATTAGTTGCATGCTTATTTTGGAATATTACATTCCTCCCCTCCCAAATGTTGCTTGTCCTCAAGCAATCGCAAGGATAGAACTAAAGAGCCTCCTCTCCTCCTCCTGTAGAATCCTCATATGATAAGCTCCTCAATTGAACAAGATGCTCTCTCATCAATATTTCCCCTAGTTGCTCCTCCCAAGTGTACAAGTTAGCCTTTGGTGACAAATCCAAATGGATATCATCATGAAGTAGTGGGATATCCATGGAGGCAAATATATGCTATCTAGAGGCCTTCTTGAGGCATGGAATCTGAAAAATATTGGGAACCTTCATTCCCATGTGAAGCTCCAAACCCCAAGCTATCATCCACACAAAGTGAGTCACCCTCCAAAATGGTAACTCATGGAAAAACTCCTCCACCTTTGGCTCCTACAATGTAGGTGTGCTGCATAGCTGAACATGATAGACCAAATTTTCTACCCCACATTTTCTCTCTCTCTCCACTTACGAAAAGTGTAGAGTTGTTGCTGATATTGGGTTGCAATAATGTTTCCTTCAAGAGGCAAAAAGGAAAATGGATCTTCAAAGACCCCCTCTTTAGTTTTTTCCCAAACCATCCCATATAAATTCAATAGAACATCATCACAATATGGGATCCAAATGAGAAAGATACTGAAGGTTATGTGTGGTTTTGAATGGTACCAACAGTTTACCAAGTGGTTAAAGTGCAGTTTTGCTAGATGTTGTTTCAAAACATCAAGTGGCAAGTTGTCTCCCAACAATTTGCTAGTTGTGTGTGTTATCTCATCTACTAGAAAATAGTAAATGGAATTGTGTATCAACTGAGCATATAAAAATAACACAATACTTGCCCAAAGCCATACAATAAATGTCTATCTCCATCACTGATGTTGGTCTTAGATAGACCATGAAGCTCACATATAAACTTGCCACTTGTGGAGCAATGCACTGTATATAGATGGCAAGATAATGAAAATACTTTGTTATATGATCAATAAGTACAAAAATACAAATCTTACCACACTGTGAGTAGGTTTAAAATGAGGTCCATGGATGAGCCCTCCGATGAGAATCCCCCCATAGTGGTCTGGAATGTGAAGTGATACACACTCCTCTTGGAACACTCCATCAATAAATACATACTCCCAAGTGACATCATTGTTGGCCTTTGTAATAAGGCTCTTGTCATCTCATGACTTCCCTCTTTGACATGCAATCTCAACAAATTCTCTTTCTACTATTGGATGTGGTAGGAAGAATTCATCTAACTTTCTACTCCAAGCCCTTGTTATGCATATGGATGACCCATCAAATGTAGACAATAAAAATATATTATGTTTTCTCCTCCTATTGCTGCAAGGTATCCTCTCTTCTTTGAGCTGATGAATAGTGGGAGATTTAGATTCTCCTTGAAAGCCCTTGATTGAGACTTATATTCTGCAATATACTCACTTAGAATATCATGATCTAAGTTTCATCCATCTCCATGACTTTCACCTTCCTCTTCAAATAAAGTAGACATAGTAGATCTCTTTGGAGCTCTATGCAATACTGGTTTCTTTAGGTGTTGAAAGGAAGTGCATGGACCTTCCTCATCTTGAAACCCTCTTGAGGTCTCATTTCATCTCTCCTTTCTCATTTTCTTGACCTCCTTGGAGAGGTCCTTCATAGATATGAAAATATATGAGACAAAACACATTCCTTCCATATTTTTAGATCTCTTTTTCTTTTTATGATCCTTCTTCTTATTCTTCTGATAGCATATTGGTTGAAACTCACAGGCTGAGCCAAGATTATGATATGATACCAATGTAATATTCCAAAATGGAAAAGATAGGAATATAGAACAAAATACTGGAAATAACAGTGATAAATCAGTGCATGAAATGTAAGAAAATCATATAGCCATCATATTGATATTATAGCAGCAAAAGTGTACAAGATCCTGAGGAAAAAGTCACTCAAGTTAGGAAAAACAAGCCTCAAGAGAACAAGTACATGAAATATGAAGAACATTGCCACACAGAAATGCCCAAGGCTAAGATAACGCAGTTTTAGTGGATATAACTACTGTTGGAATATTTAAATACATGGATCTATTTTTATATCACTCAAATAATTCCAAGAGTGAAGATCTATGCTCCCAAATAGATTTCAAATACAACCCAGGAAGGGTTTCCGGAAATACACAAAAATGAAAAATGTCGGAATGTAGCCCTAGGGCTGAATTTCAGCTGCAACTGAATACTGGAAGGAGGTGGATGAATCTGATATGAATTTATATATCTCCTCCAATATATCCTCCAAGTGAAAGTCTGATCCCAACACTAAAGGTCTAACCCTCCAACTGAAGCATTGAAACCTCCACTGCAAATACTCACTAAAATAACACAGTCCTTGAGGTAAACCACCCTGTAGGAGGTGGAAATAGGTTAGCCCAGTGAAAAAATATGAAATGAAGATCCTAGACCTTCCTTTCTAGTCTCCCAAGGGAAAGGATGCCTCTCCACTGAAAAACAAACACTGAAAGTGGCCCTAACAATCCTCCACTACAACACCCTGCAACACAACACAACTCTGAACAGAAACTGTGTTGTAGCTGAAGACTGAAGCCTGGAATGATGTTAGAATGTGGTTATGTATATCAATAATAAATCTCCTGAGTAGGCACTTGAATTCCCCCGAGGATGAGTGTGGTATTACCGCTCGGGAACACCCTTGTTCTAAGCAGCACAACAGACCCTGCTAAACAACAAAAGCATGCATAGAAATGTCACGTGACAAATCCATAACTAAAATGATCAAAATCAATAATAATATAAGATTTCCTTTATGGATGCCTTTCCCTTCCTTATATGCATTGTGAGCCTTCTCACCTTGGGTCCCACTCATTAAAGCCACTACTCTCATGGACACTTTCTCCCATTAACAATGCGTTGTCTCCCATTAATGATCCACTCTCTCCATACTAGCGTTGTTGATTTGGTCAACATTGACCTTGCCCACATGATTTAGCCCCTGTTCACACATGGAGGTGCTTTATCCAGCTATTAAGATGATCCATTTTCACATTAAGAGGGATTTTATTCCTAATAAAGAGATTTATGGGTCTCCCTACCCACTTATTCATCTATCTAAATGAGAAAATAAAAAATTAATATTCCAATTAGTTGCATGATAATTTTGGAATATTACAGTTGTTAGAGGTGCTGCTATTCTCCCATAATTCTTAAAAAACTTGTGATAATACCCTGTTAACCCAAGAAATCCTCGAAACTACTTTATGGCTGTGGGGACTTTCCATTCCTTAATGACTTTAATTTTGTTAGGGTCTACCTTAACACCCTCGTGAGATATAATATGACCCAAATATTCCACCTCTTGTACTCAAAAGAAACATTTGGATGTTTTTGCATATATTTGTTTCTCCTCCAACAGTTTGAGCACCCTATCAAGATGTTGAACATGATCATTCCAATACTTGTTTTAGATTAGTATGTCATCAAAAAATACTAGCACAAATTTTCTAAGGAAGGGTTTGAAAATGGAATTCATCAACTCTTGAAATGTAGAAGGTGCATTGGTAAGGCCAAAATGCATGACCAAAAATTCATAATGATGCTCATGAGTTTGAAATGATGTTTTCGGAATATCTTCAGTCTTCATTCTTTTTTGATGATATCTTGAAAGAAGATCCAACTTGGTAAAATAAATTGCTCGATGTAATTCATCCAATAATTCATCAATCATAGGAATGGGAAATTTATCTTTAATAGTGAGCTTATTGAGCTCCCTATAATCTGGACACATGCATCATGATCCATCCTTCTTGTGCACCAATACTACTGGAGCAGAGAAAGAACTTTGACTAGGTTTAATTATACCAACCTTTAACATTTTTGCAATCATACATTCAATTTCGCTCTTTTGGACATAAGGATATCTGTAAGGCCTGATATTTGGAGGAAAAATTCCTGCAATCAAATGAATAGAATTATCATGATCACTAATAAGTGGGAGTCCTTTGGGAGTTTCAAAAACCTTGGAATGATTTTCCAAGACTTTTTGGAGATTTGGAGAAATAGATGATTTTGATGTTGGAACTTATAGTGAGCATAATTGTGCAATTACACCTCATTGTTCTTTCTTCAGGAGATTTGTCATGACATTAGAGCTTATAATCTTTCTTGGCTTCCCTGCGATACCCCATAATTCGATTTCCTTTCCTTCCGAAAAAAATTTCAAGAAAATTTCTTGAAAATTAAAAGCTACCATCCCCAAATATTGTAACCATTGTACTCCTAGTACAACATCAACACCTCCCATTGGAATGGAAATAATTAGACTATTCAATACATATTCCCCTATGGTTAGCTTGATATTATGGCATTTTCAAGAGCAATTTATAGCTCCTCCATTTGCAACCATCACTTGACATTTTGGTGTTGGGTATAGGAAACAATTCAATTCCTTGGCTACCTTAGAATGACTAAAATTATGGGTACTGCTTGAATCAATCAACACTATTACCTTTTTCTTCTTGATATGTCCTTCTATCTTGAGAGTTTGAGGAGTGGTATTTCCTCCCAATGCATTACATGATATGGTCAGACTCATTTCTTCTTCTTCTGAGGTTGGTTCCTGGTGTATATCCTCTTCTTTTGAAGTTTCTTGTTCATTTTCTTCCTCCTCTTCACAATCTATGTAAAATAATTTCTTCTCATCAAACTTATGAAATTTAGTGTATTTGCTATCACAACTTTAGCAAAAAAAATTTGCTCTTTTTTCTTCCAATTGTTGTGGTGTCAACCTTGTAGGTTGTGGAAGTCTAAGAGTAGCAACACTTCCATCTTTATAGATGTGAGTGGTAGGCTTCCTTGTTGCCATAATTTTACATTCAATTTTTCTTGCCAACCTGAATGCCTTCTCCAATGAATCGAGTCCACAAACGTGAACTTCATGTTGGATGTTATCCTTTAAATTCCCTATGAACACATCAATCATGTGTTCCTTTGTAATATTAGTTACTCTTAAATTCAATTTTTGGAAGTCCTCAATGTGCTCCACCACTGAACCCTTTTGTTCAAGATTTATCAATTGGCTAAATAAGGTGTTTCTCTTTGTATCCTCATAATGTGCTATCATTTCCTCCGTAAAAATTGACCAGGTGACAATTTTTTTACGGGAGCAAAGCCATTGATACCATACAAATTTATTTTGTTCTAAATTTAAAGTTGCAATGCGTACCTTTTGTCTGTTTTGCATAGTATTGAGATCAAAATATTGCTCCATCTGTAGTATCCATGTTACGCTATCCTTCCCATCAAACTTCCTCATATTCATCTTTGGAATATGGTGGTTCTAAAATCCAACATTAGAGTTTATGAAATCACGAGTAACATTTATTTTGTTCTCATCATGAGTTTCCTCTAATATATTTCTACCATTAGGAATCATTTCTTGTATTAACCTTGTCATCAAACCTTCCATGTCTGCTTTTAGATCATTCTTCATGTCTTCCATGTTGGCTTTCATTTTTTCATCGATCTTAGCTTCCATGTCATCCATATTAGCTTCCATGCCAGATGCCATGCCATTCTTCAAATTATCCACGCCTTTCTTCAAACCATCCATATTAGCTTCCATGCCTTTCTTCAAAACTTCCATTTCATTTTTTGTTTCTCTTTGCGAGAGTGAAATTTGGTGCACTTTCTCTTGTAATTTTGATATGTCATGTTGTGCTTCTTCCTCTTCATGAGTCAGAGTAGAACCTTATGAAGGCTTAATGGGTGTTGAATTCTTTTTAGGTGGAATTTTAGAACCCAATACTGATATCTATGCTTCAATATGCCCTTGGAATCACTTCAAACTATTTTTCACACAAAACTTATGCAATTCGAAAACAAAATACACACATTTTTCTTGTTTTTGAGGAGCTCGATATTGAAACTAAATTCTCTCTATGATTTCGGATCTTCAATATCTAAAATTCGGCCCTATAGTAGTGCTCTAAATTTTCTTTTGAATGCCACAAGTCTGACCTGATTTCGATACTTCAAGGAAATGTTATGCCCAATCTCCAAAAATGACCTAATTATGGACTGGTTCAGTAGATCGAACTTGTACAATGTTCCACGTGTCACTATTTCCTCCTTAGGCTCTAAAATTTCTACACAATAAACTACATTCCATGTACTTGCAGCCACTTTTTATAGAATTCCAAACGAACACTCATAGAGAGAGAGTTATGATGAGTTTCTCATGATCACCTCTTTGAGATGAAATTCGGGAGCCTAAAAAAAACCCTAAATTCCACATACCATATCTTCGAAAATATTGCGAACCAAGATCTGAATTTTTTATAGGAAGTCCCTCAACATTTTGGCTTCTCTTTGTAAAAATTTTAGCTTCTGAACCTTCATAGAAAAAATGGTATAGCAAAAATTCCATGATGACATGTTTTAGGTGAAATTCGGGAGCCTAAAAAAACCCTAACTTCCACAGATCATATCCCCAAAAATATTGTGAACCAAGATATGAAATTGTTAGATGACGTTCCTTAGGATTTCAACTTCTTAACCTTCATAGAAAAAAAGTTATAGCTAAAAACAAAGCTGTGATTCCAAATGTTATGAAACCAACTCCAAAAATAGAATAAAAGAGATATCAATGCCTTATAAATAAGCCACTTCGAGGGGGCAACCTCCTTTACATTACATAAATGAAAAATTCTTGGATGATACAAGTGAAAAAACCTCCTTCTATATATAAGAGTACATGGGGTCACAATACAATCCTAGCCAATCTAACAATAATAATGTAAGGGCACAATAATAACAATATTGGGGTTACATGGGTACAAAAATAACAATAAGGGGGTTACACTAACAACAATAAGGGACTATACTAGTAATATAGGGACCTAACATCCAAATACCCTCAGATGTGAAAGAGAGGGTTTCTTACCAGTCCATACCTCATGTGGAGTCTTATCCTCCAAGGTTGATGAAGGTGATATGTTAACTAGGTAACATGCAGTATCCACTGCCTCTGCCTAGAATTCATGTCCTAACCTAGTAACACTAAGCATGCATCTAGCCTTTTCCATTGGTGTTATGTTCATTATTTCTCCAACTCTGTTTTTCTTAGGTGTGTATGGAGTAGTCTTCTATCGTGCAATACCACACTTCTTACAGAACTCTTCAAATTCCTTCTTGTAGAAATTTCCACTATTATATGTCCTCAACACCTTTATCTTCTTCTCTGTTTGGTTTTCCACCCGAGCCTTAAATTCTATAAATATTTCAAAGACTTCAAATTTCTTCCTTAGGAAATATTTCCATATATTCCCTGAGAAGTAATATATGAACGAAACATAGTACACATAATTACCCAGTTATGGAATTGACACAGGTCAAAACACTTTACTGTGCATAAGCTCTAATATCTTGTTTTCCCTCTTAGCACCAGAAGGAAAACTCACCCAATTCTGCTTCCCATATACACAATTTTCACAAAAATTGAAATCCAAAGAGCAATTAGACATACCCCTTACCATACCATTACAATGCAGTATCTGAATGCCCTTCTCTCGAATATGTCTAAGCCTTTGATGCCATAGCGTGGTCTTTTCTCCAGAGACCGATAGGCTTTTTGCTCCACTTTCAGGAACCACATAACTGTTGCACCCATCAATAACAGTGCTACCTACAAGCTTGTGCAGAGTTCCATTCTGAACCCAGGAAAAGTTTTAAATTGATTGCGTGAGCAATCAAGGTATAGGCACGACATTTGCACGTGCAACTAAGGTTTTGTGTGAAAATTTCATGCATGTTGTCACTTTGTGTGTGCGGCCTCCACGCCTATCTGAGAAACATGCTTGCTAAAAGGCTAAAGCTATTTTTCGAATTTTTTTTGGAAAATTTTCAGTTTTTTGGTGTTTTTGATTTCACCGATGTGTGTTTCTTTGGTGACAGGATGCTTTGGAGGGAGGGGTATTGGCCTGAACTTCAGGTATTCATGGCACGAGATGCCAATGCCTGCCAGCACTTGGTGTGATGGGGTATTCTTAAGTTTCTTAAGAATGACCTCCTGCGATCGCAGGATCGGCTACTATGTTACCTGGTGCACTACTAGAACAGGCAGCGTAGAGTTATGGTGCTGAGAAGGCATGACTTGACTATCTGTCCGAATAGGGATATATACTTTGTGATAGGACTACTCCCTCAGGGTGAGGCTCTTCCATACCTACTTCCTCTAGGGAGTGTTGACCTCTGATGATTTTCTCAGATTCATTATGGCAAGGTGCCTCTCATGAAGGGGTGCATTCTAATTGATTCAATGACAGATTTGGCCAAGCGATGTGCTCTGGCCATGATTCTGTGACTGATGGGGTCATCGTCACCACACAAGGCATAGGGGTCGCAGAGAAGTGTCTTGCGTCGTCTGAGGGTTGGGTACTTATTTTATTTTTCTTGTCACTGCTATGACGGGATGGTAGCCCAACTAGCGAAGGTCTGTGATGGATCTAAGCTATTTACTTATGCTAGCATCCTCTATAACATCATGTATGAGAGGGTGGTTCTGCTTCGACCCAAGGTGGTTGTGCCTGCGGGGGGTTCATCAGGACTCTTGCATGAGGAGTTGGACTCCTATTATACCTCATGGTGGGGGAGGTCAGGTAGGGCGTTACTAGAACACTACTACCGAGGCTTGGTTTGAGGTCAACCCTTAGATGTTCCTCCCCTACCCATACACTTGGATGGACTTCCGAGGAGACTCGGACATAGGTCTTCCTGCTGCATATGCATGGGGGCCATCAAGCATGATATTTGTGTTTTATTATGCACTTGTTGAGTATTTATGGCTTATATGTGTATTATGATGACACTGCCATAGTTCTACTACTCTTGCAGATGTTGGAGAGGTTGGGCGTCCTACGGCTCGGTTGGTAGGACACCATCCACCCCAGAGAGTTCGAAGGGCTTTTCTCCCAGCTAGGGGGTAGGGAGGAGGTCCAGAGCAGCCCCAGGGTGGAGGTCCTAGTGACAGGGCAAGTCTATCTGGAGAGGGTAGCAGCTCGGCTACTACAGAGTGTGTTGTAGCGATTTCTCGCGCCGAGGTGGCGGAGGCTCGAATGGCAGAGATGGTAGAGAAGATGCCTACTCTATAGGTCCAGGCCACTGACTTGGAGGATGCATGGGGCCATGTGGACCGCCTGACCTAATTTATACCTACCTGTGGGTTTGATGGTGACCTTGATGATATATGGCTAGAGACACTGATGGCCCGAGAGAGGGGTTATCGACTGACTCTACACCGCATGGCATCTTCTATTTTGATAATTGCCCCAGTACAGGCACCGGGAGCAGCCATGGGTCCAGGTCCCCAACCTGGAGGGGCATAGCCCTAGAGGCTTTTTATACATAGGGAAAGCACCCATTATGAGGATGCTTGCCTTATTTTTGTCAATATGTGAATATGTAATTTTGGTTGACTTATGGGTCAGATACATGACTCATCATTTGTACTTAGACATGCATTTTTTGATATATATACATATATATATGAGAGAGATATTTTTTGCAGCTCTATATGGTGTGTCAATTGTTTATATGATTTTATGGATGATGTGTATTGCTGATGGATATCTGTGATTTTTGTGTTTTTTATTTTTATGTACGATGGTTTATCCGAGATGCATTCCAGTTTAGGATGTGGTTAGCTATGTGATCTATTTTATAATTTTGATTTATTGGCACATGTGTGTGTTGAAAATGCAGCAAGATGATGGAGCTTAGTGAAATGAAGTCGCCTTCACTAAGTGGGCCCGCAGGCAAATTCTGGCACAAAATCTATTTTTAGACTATGTCTATTTTTAGACATATGGAGCATGGTTTGGGGATTCCAGTTTGAGATTCTTGGAGCATTGGTAATGTTGGTAAAAATAGATGAGACTCTATTTTTTAGGTCGAAGAGGTCGAAGTCTATTTTTAGACTGCCTCTCCTAAAAATAGGGAAGTCAAATATTATTTACCCTTAATAATATTTGGACTCTAAACAACAGTTTACTCTCTTGGAGCACTTCAGTTCGAGCTACAGAAGTGGCTCATGCATATGATAGAGGAATCACATGGTTCCCAAGGGTTTGATGGCATCATGCATGGTTGACTTCAGTTGGACTTCAGTGGCAGAAGTTTGGAGGAGTTAATGAGACAGATAGTGGAGTTGTGTTCTGTTTATTTTAGTTGAAGTAGTTGAGATTAGTTTAACTAGCTAATCAATTAGTTATGAGTGGAGTGAATTAAATATTATTTAATTCATTAATTAGTAACTCATTATTCAACTCAAGAACACATCAGTTCACTACAGTGCATGGACAGTTCAGTGGAGACCAGTGAAAGAGGTAGATGAAAGGGTGGAGTTAGCTATCGGTTGTGACTATACTGTTGCTATTTGCAACACACAGATAGGTGGAGTAAGCCCATGAGGATTGCGCAGTTCAGGCTGGTGGTTTATCTATATAAAGAGGCCATCCCATAGCATTGAAACATGCAATAGAGGCAAGGCAATTGGCGGGGAGTTTTGAACCAGTAACCTGTTCAAAACTGAGCTAGATTGTGGGTAACTGTATGAGAAAGTACTGAGTACTTGTGAGGAGTATTGTACTGAGTTTTTTACTTGATTTATCCATTATAATATACACAATAGCTGTGGGGTTTTCAGCTATAAGCTTTCCCCATACATACTGTGTTAATTTGTATGATGATTTGATGTGTTATCGCTTGATTTTATTTCCGCATGTGTGATGATCTGAGATGATCTGAGTTGAGTTGAGTGGAAGAGATTATGTGTTGTGTATGAAGTTAAAATAGTATGTGACCAGGATAGTCTCGGTGGATAATTAATCATTATTGAGCAAATTTCTACATGGTATCGGAGCTATTGAAGTTCAGATTGATCATCACAGTGATTACAAACTTATTTCGGTAGACAGAGTCTGCATGCGGGCCAGGTAGCCTCCGGATTCATATTTCTTCGGAAAGTGAAAGGTCTGGTAAATGCCCCTTGCAGTCAATCTCTGTGCTAGAAATAATTTGTTCTCACAGATCTAGAGCGGCTGAGCTTTGAGGTGGAATTTGAAATTTTGCAGCAGTTTTGTTTTCTTGGTGCCAGTGTTGAAAATGTCTTTCAACGGTTTGTGACTCGAATATGCTCTTGAAGGAAGTTCGAATTATGTTGCATGGAAGGATCGCATGGAAGCAGTATTAGAAGATAATGGTCTGAAGGAGTTCGTAGATACGGATGTCCAAAAGCCCACTGATGCAGCTGAAGTCGATGCATGGAAAAAGAAGATGGCGAAGTGTCGAAGGATCCTGTTGGAGGGCGTCAAGGATCATATTGTATCCAGCCTGCATGGAAAGGCTACTCCATATTTAATGTGGAAAGCTTTGATAGATCTATTCCAGAGTAAGAGCGACCAAAGGAAGCTGGCACTCAAAGATAAGCTCAGGAACATCAAGATGGAGAAGGGCGACAGTATCGCCAAATACCTCACGAAGTTCACTCAGTGCAGAGATGAGCTGGGAAGTGTGGGGGTGGCTGTCAAAGTTTCACTGATCGCATGCTTGGTTTCATAAAAAGAGCATGAAATTAGAAGTCTCTTACATGATCACTGAACCATAGCACGCGAAGTGCAAAGAAAATCCAAAATTTCCTTTACAACACAGAACACCTAAGAGTTTGTTATCATCTACAATATTTGTCAACTGGCTTGTTTGTATCGATTTGCAATAATGATATTTTGTTTTCATGTCTAAGATTCTCCATACCTGAAACCCAAAGGCATGTGTAGTTGGCATATGGCCTGATGACAATACTTCACAGATATAAATTGAGACCACTGACGGTGATGCATTCCATGGATGCCTGCAACTAAAGTGGGTCACATCAAATACTAATCTGCGTGGGTGCTCATGTCACTATGCATGTGATAATATAGTTCGTATTGGAGTGAAATTTGATATTATCATGATAATTGGGTGGAACATTCATATACGTTCCTGATACTATTCGACGACAGAGTTAGTGGGTGTGAGTGGACAGGGATTTGATCTTGCTCTTGGAGGATGATCATGGCCTCCCTTTACTCTGTTAATTACTCTGGCCTATTAGAGTATAGGTCACAGACCCATATCAAGCCCAAGGCTACAAATTGTTATATGCCATTTCTGAAAATTAATCACGAGTGTTGCCTCAAATAGAAAATACCTGAAGAAAAGAAGATTCTTTCTCTCCAGAGAGACTTGTAACGACATTAAAGTATACATTTACAGGGTTACAAATATATTGCTAAATATACCAATAGAAAGAATTGGAGTGGAGCAAACTATGAGAATAGAAGAAAATAAAGCCGATTTTAAAAACCCCAAGTTTAACCTAAGGGTTTAGGAAGAAATCCAACAGCACATAGCCATACCCCGGAGCACTTATTTATGCTTGAGGCTACCAAAAATTTATGGCAAAACGAATTCAAAATTCCTAGCTACATCTAGGAAGGGCTTGAAAACTCGAAATAAAAAATTATGCCAAAATCCAATTCTCTCTATGGAATAAAAAGAGCATGAAATTAGAAGTCTCTTACAGGATAATTGAACCATAGCACGCGAAGAATAAAGAAAATCCAAAATTTCCTTTACAACACAGAACACCTAAGAGTTACGGTTTTAAACCAGAAATGAGACTATAATGAACAATTACAAACCAGAAATGAGACTATAATGAACAAATAGAAGCTGTCTTCAACAAATAACTACCTTTTCCTTCACACCGAACAATAATAACAATGCTCAATGGATAATCTTGTAAGCATTTACAAAACGAATAGTGAAAGACACATACGTACATTAATATACACTATATCATCACAGTATCAAAAGCCGACGGTCTGTTTATATGGAAAACATGAAAATCATTAAGGAAGACCCAACAAACTAAGAAAACCCAGCGAAATTCCACAGAAGAGCTAAACCCCAGAAAACAAGAACAGTTAAACACAATTCCACCGAATAGCGATTGAAAGTGTTGATAAACACATTGAGCAAGTGTTAAACAACACAGAGCATGATTGGTAGGATTCACAGAATCCTACCAGAGGTCCCGAAGGTCCGCCGCTGCCGAGGATGCAGAGAAGCCGCCACAACACCGAAAGAGAACCTCGCCGTCGCCAACGCCAACCATGGAACCCTGTACCTGCAAAAATACAAGAAAATCAGTATTTTATCAACAAAAATGGCATTCTCTCAGTAAAAAATGAAAGAATTGCAAAAATACCTGAAGAATTTGACCAAAAAGAGCAAACGAACCGAAACCCTGGCGGTCCAGCATCAGAGGAATGGCGGACACAATGACGGACTTCGCGTTCAAGAACAGGAACGGGCGGCGAGCTACAACGTCCAGCAACTAACAAACACATAAACCCAACAAGATCAACAATGCGGAACCAGCGAACAGGTTTACCAACTGCAACAAAAAACTAACCAGCAATGGTGGGCATTGAAAGGCATGTGCGTTAACAAGAAATGGCAACAGGTTGTGCAGGTTCTGGAACCCGCAGCAACCACCACCGGCGGAGCCGAACGCCCACAGACCGGTCCCGAGCAACAATGAATGGGAGTCGATAGACATGGCGGTAAAATCGATTTGCAAAAAACCTAAGTCGTGTTAAACCCTGCGCATTTAATATTGTCACCAACCCAACACGTGGCCGGTCTAAGTGGGCAGCTGTCGTACAACGTCCACGTGGTTTTTGTGACTGGTCGCTGAGGTGGACGGGAGGGCGCCCAACAACTGACGTCCCTCCCCTATATATATTTATTTATTTTTTCATTTAATTCAATAAGTTGAGGTGTGAGAAGTTTTGGAGTGTAGTGTTAGAGGAAATTTCAAAAATGTTGGACAAGTGGATTTGTTTAACGATTTTCAAATTTCTTTTATAACAATTCATTATTTTTGTATTTTCACAAAAGAATGTGTCAATTACGAAGGACTTATTATTTTTGTTATTTTTCAAAAATAAATAAATAATGTATTGATTATGAAGGGCGGTTAGAAAAGGTCAGTGATGTTGTTCCTCTCAGCCATTTTAATTTTCTTCGAGATTTTCTTATGTTCTATCTACTCAAAGTGGTGCAACAAAATCATTGTTAATTGATGAAAAACTATTGTTTTTACATGTGTAAGAATAAAAATATTTATTGTGGAAGAAGTTGCAAAACATTAAGCACGAGGTCAAGTTAAAGTGGGGAAGGAATGTTTTTTGGACTTGTAGTTTTTGCCATAATCAACTTAAGAGCACATATTTACAAGTTAAGAGCTATTTCTTGGGCACACTTTGGAACATGTTAATGTGTGAGTAAATTTGAAAGAGATGAGCAACCTTATTGCATCAAAATGTTCTTTTAGACAATGGTTCGTCATGAGGCTCTTCTCTTGGGTTACTCTATCCTCTTGTTGCAAGAGGAATTGGAGCACATGTGGGAATTTGTATAGTTTGAAGAAGAACAAGCTTGAGCAATAAAAGGAAGAGACAATGGTGTATGCACAGACCAACATTCATTTAGTTTATAGGTAGAGGGAGGAGTAGTTGAAGGGAAAGACAAAAATGTGGAATGGGTTTCTTGATGATATTGGTTTGGAAAACAATGTTGAGTTACCATTGGCCAACTTGAATCTTAATGAACTGGTACTAGAGCCTAGGGAATTTTTTAGGTGTGCAATTTCTCCAATTGACTATTTTTTGGACATTTGAACAAAAACAATTTTTCCTATTTGGTCAAAATGTCGCCTATTTTTTATATACACACATATATATGATATTCACCAAAAATTTACGAGTTTTAATAGTAAATTAGATGTTTTTTTATTGAATATTCACCTACATTCTATATGTATCATTTTTCAAAATAGAATAGTCGCCTATAATACTATACACATGCATAATATTTGAATCCTTAAAAATTACCTTGCTAAAGCAGGTCACTTTTGATGATGGTGATCCTCTTGAGGGGTCATCCTCCATATCAACAAATGCACAGATTGGATTGGATGTATAGGAGAAATATGGAGGAGAGGGTAGTGGTAGTGATGCTAATTTTGATGATGTTAACATGGAAAAATATTGACATCCATGTTTTATGAAATTATTCCACATTGTGGCTCTAGTATCTACCATGTTTTGTATTTTCCATTGACATTTTGACATATGGTATTAGTGACTTAGTATCTATGTAATACGTTTTGATTTTGATGAATTTTTTAGAAAACTATAGGTTATGATACTAATTTCTAGCGTGTTTGTCATTTTATCATCATTGATATAGTACCAATTGTATGATTTAAATCATATCATCATCATATAAATGTTTTAGTTTTTAAATTCTATAAAAAGCTTAAATCTTTGTTTATATTTCATTTTTATATGTGTAATTCACTAAGTTGTTATATATAATTTGTTATCCTTGTCTTATTTTTAGGGCGTCATGTCTTGTGTCAAACACTAGTATTTCCATGCCCTATGTGTCCCATTTTATCATGTTAGTTGACCTAGGTAAGATTTTGTATTAATAAAATTTATTGGAGAAATTATTGTTGTGGAAACTTTGTTTGAATATTTTTTTATTAAGCTACTATTATATTTTTATTAATCAGAGAAGAATATGACTATACAAAAAAACACACTATGTTGGCGGTCTATCATTTGGAGAACCAAATCACTAGCAAAAGTATAAACCATCTCTCCAAATAGTTTAAGACAAGTTTCATATCAGAGGAGTACTTAGAAAGAAAATTGTTAAGTAGAGATGTATGTGACACTGCATATGCCATCACAATCCATATGAGGAAAAACAAAGTAATTATAAGCCTAAGCATACGAGATTTTAGTCTATTGTGCTAAAGTTTGCACTAGGAGGGAGTTAGTGATGCTTGTGCTCAAGGGCATCAACATGTTTGATAGGGGCCTGTGTTGCTTAAGTTAAATGCTTGGAGTTGATCTCCTTAAGTTGCAATTGGAATTCATCAAGCTACAACAGAATTTCCTCATGAAATTCATCTCCATCTTGCAGAACCTCACACATCATTATTTTGATGTGCCAAGAGAGGTCCACTCATTCGCTACTATTTTGTGTCCATTTATTTGGAGATGCCTATCTTAGGGATCCAGATTCCCATTTCCTCATCTACGCCCCAATCATGAATGTCCCCTTACTCAATTTTAACCTCTATTTCCACTTCGATGATTTCCTCTATGGTGTTGGGGGGTGTTTTCTCCTAGTAGACATTCATAAAGTCTTGAGCATGTTGTTGTATATGAGAATTGTAAGGACTAGAGCTAGCCCATCAACACTAACAATATCTCCTTCTGTGAAGCATGACAATAAACTCAATGGATGATCTCAAGGGACAAGCTTTCATAGAAAATGGCAAAGGCAAAAGCCTACAAGTTGTTAAAACAAAAGAAGATTCTACATCTTGCTCTACTTCTAACAATTGAAAACAAACGAAAACAAAGAATCCCCATAAAGCATACACAGTTGGTTGAAAAATGTTATATGTCCAAATTTGTAATTCTAAGAACTAGTGCCAAGTACCCACTTCCTATTTTGATGCCAACTGATCATTTCAGAAACTATGACTAGAATACCTATACTCATGTTTGTGACATCACTTTCCTCCCACTAAATCTCATAATTAGACATGACCCCTATTCTCTACCTCGTTAACTTCAACATGTAACATGCTTGACATAGAAGTGTGATATGGTACAATAATGGGGATTCACACCTCCCTAGGTGACGTATGTGGATGCTTTTAACATTGAAATAACATATTCAAGATTTTTTTTTGGATTTTTTTTGGTTTAAAATGAAAATCAAATTATTTCATCTAACATTATCCATCAAAATCCTAAAAAATAAATAAAAATTGAGTTATAAATATTGAATGATTTAGATAAATATATTGGAAAATTTCAAAAGTTGTATAATTTAGATTTTACTTTTCCAATTGGCATTAAGAATTTGCTATAAAATAATTATTAAAAATGTAATTTTTATTGTCAAATTTATATTTTTTCATTATATTAATAGATTTACTTTGTTTTTTAAGGGTTAGAAATGTTTATTAACACTCATTAAATCTCATAAAATATACAAAGTTTGTCTTCTTTTTTTTAAATAATTGCAACATCTTTTTAATATTGTAATCTAATTTCCCTAATGGGGTAGTTCTCAACATGCAACAAACACATCTTAGTGTGCACTCCCCTCCCACTTGTCCTTTCGCTATAATGGTGTGGTCATGGGTAGTTAATTTTACAATGTTTGATGTGTGGGCGATTTGTGGCTTTAAATTCCCAAGCATGAGGGTTTGGCTGGTATACGCGCTTTGTGCGGAAGGAGGCATGGACTTCTTCTTGCCTCCAATTCTCCAATTATGATTTCTTCTTGGTAGCATATTCCTTCATTCCTTGTTTGTAGAAATGGAGGTTTTAGGTATTTTTTTCCTCAAGTTTCATATAGGCTCTACAACTTGGTTTCTTCATGGCGGTCTGCATCTTATCTTTGTCCTGGGGCATGGAACGATGGTATGTTTGGTTTACATGTTTGCTCCATCTCTTTTGCATTCTCTGGGAGCCATGTACCTTCAATTTTTGCTATCAAATGTCTCTGGAAGTATTTTGGTCTTTATATCTGCTAGTTGCTCTTATTAGATGAAGAATTTGATTTTTCTATCTTCTGCTAACTTAAATTATTTAGGTACTCTTTGGCGAACTAGACATAGTGATTTTGGTGTGAATTTTGGTTTCGTTGCAAGATATGGACTTGGTTTCATTCACAAAATTATGTGTCCTTGATGGAGGTTGTTTTGCTTGAGTTGCACTAACAGAAAGGATGGGACTTTTCAAGGGGGGTTCTCTTATTCCCTGTGACTGTGTGACCCCTGGTATATTGTGATCACTCTTCAGGGTCTGGATTGGGTTTTGGATGCCCTCTGGCTAATATGGAGAAACATCCCAATGCATCCTTTTCTATTTGATGGTGTTGGTGTGTCCATTGTGTGATGTATTTGGCTATAAGTTCTGTGGCAATGCTGAATTGTCTTTTGTGATCAACTTGTTATTTGTTTGGTCTTGGACTTTTGCTCTACTATTGTTTGTTTGGGTTAGTTGGTTTGGTCATGAACAATCTTGCTCTGCTAATGTTGGATTGAGTTGGTGGATCTTTATGTGAACTCTGGAAACTAATGTAAACTTCTTTTGATTATGAATACATTTTGCAGTAATTTACAAAAAAAAAAATACTAAAATTATTGTAATCTAGTTATTTTAAATTTTGATTTTTGTTTTCATTTAATGTATTTTTTAGTTGATTTACCTAAAATTAAGTAGAGATTTATTGAAATAGAAAATTAAAGATGTGAAATTTACATAATCTTAATATTTCAAGTGTTTTCCAAAATACTAAATCCATTTTGTATTTACAAATACATTTTAACTTATATAACCCGAAATAAAGTAATCATAATCTCTAACTATTTTGCATAAAATAAATTTCTGAGTAAAAATAAATAAATTTATAATTTAAAAATAATAAAAATAAAATCTAAATAGTAGCGTTTGAACCCTGTGAAATCATTAAAAAAATAGGATTGGAAATGCTCATTAAACTAAGCTGGGATGTAACCAGTCCAATTGGAAGCACTAACTGGCGCTATTGGTGGGGCCACTGTACATACAACTCAATGGTTGTCCTCCCACTGAATTTTAAGGCTGGCTTTAACAGGAGTAAATGGGTGCCAGCACCCAATGGAACACATATTTCCATATACACTGCCAGAACACAGAGTGGAAAGCAGAATCTCCAACATTAAAGTACAATTGAATTGAATCAATACAAAGGTTTGAATTGCCTCGGTGCCTAATCCAATCGGAGTCGTCTAACGAGCCGGAGGAATTGCCCGGACGGTCAAAATTGGCCAGAATCCGGGCCAAAAAAATTAAAAAAATCTTGCAGAAACAGTGTTTGAATCCTGATTTTGACATTGGAAATGGATTCAACACCATGAAAAACCTGTAGGACACCTAAAATATTAAACTTTGATAGTTATAACATGGATTTAGAAAAATTCCTGCCGGATTTTCTGAAAATCTTATCGGAATTTTCATCATTTTCAGGGCGATTCCTCTGGCTAGTTAGACTACGGCAATCCAATCAGTGGCCATAGCATTCCTGTCACCAAAGATTCCTCTGCACAGACCGGAAATTTTATTAACATCAAGTGTCAGCTGAGATTCACAGTAAAAAAACAAGTGAGAGTAAATGGGTGCCAGCAGACGATGAAACACATATTTCCCTATATACTGCCAGAACACAGAGTGGAAAGCAGAATCTCCAACATTAAAGTACAATTGAATTGAATCAATACTAAGGTTTGAATTGCCTCGGTGCCTAATCCAATCAGGTGGCCGTAACATTCCTGGCACCAAAGATTCCTCTCAACAAACGGAAATCGTATTAATATCAAGTGTCAGCTGAGATGCAGAGTAAAAATAACAAGTGAGAGCTTTCTTGTATCCATTAGGTTTTATTTTTCCGGTTTATACAGTAAGTTATCAAATTAAGGTTAGCATTAAAGGTTTTAAAGATTCTTCAAAAGTATTCCAGACAAGAATTCTGCATAAGTGCAATTTTACTAACGCTCAGTAAATCCAAATCCCCATGATCCATTAACTGTTACTAAATCCAAAATCCAAATCCCCATGATCCATTAACTGTTACTAAATCCAAATAAGCATGAAAATATCGCAATATTGGATTGGGGAAGTCCCCGACTGTAACCAAAGAACTCTCACCAAAGATCCCAAGGTGTTATCTTTTTCAATCCAAAAAAAATAGTAAATTTCTTCATTTCTATGTTTAGTTTATGGTAGATTTTTGGAATATTTTGGAGAAGAGATTAATTATTTGACCTTTTTCATACTGTCAAGTTTCTGGATATTCAAGGAATCAGCAATCAACATAAGTTCGGTATCTTTATGTAAAATGTTGTGAAGTTTTTAGTTACATCAAAATTAAAATGTAGAATTTTGAATATTCTAGAATTTGATTCTGAGAAAAAGAAAGGTTAATTATTTAACCTTTTTCTGACTATCAAATGCTAAGATATTCAAGAAATCAACGATCAACATAAATTCAGTATCTAAGTTTTTAGTTACACCAAAATTAAAAAGTTTTAGTAAATTTCTAAAATTTTACCATTATTTTAAATGAGCAATTAATCTCATGGTTCCAAAATAACAATTACTCTACTTAATTAATTCCCAATAAAATAAATGTACAACCATTACTCCAACATAAACCTGAACCTGGTTTTAGTGTAAAATCCTTAAGTGTTATGAATAAAAGCCATTTAATTGTGCAATTCACAAGTATTTTCCAAAGGACTTATGAGTGTTGTGGAGTAGATATGGGGAATGGATCTTCTTGGAACACAGAGGGATATCTGGTGAAAGCCATTGAGAAAGAAGCAGAGAAACTCTTTATTCTAAATAAAAGAAGTTTTAATAGAGATATTGCAGATCTAGAAATATTTGGGAATCTAATCGTTATAACAATTATAAAAAGGGTCAATTGTTTCACTTTTTATAATTAAAAATTCCAAGATATTTCCACCTTTTTCATAATTATCTATCATCAAATTCCAGGATATTTCCAGAATCCACACTCAATATAAATTCAAAATTCAAAAGGAATAGAATCCAATGAACAATAATCCATCTAGCAGTTTGGCACTCACTGTGCCAGCGAAGTATGATCCAAGCATTAATATCATGAATTTCATACTCAATATGTTGTTGGAATTATGTGGTGCTTCATACTCTCGTTTTTCAGTGAGTTCTTTGGATACAGAAGAGAATTGCAGGCGATCACTACACTAGTCATTGCTCTGGATCACTTGATGCCAGAGTGATACAAGTTAGTGTGTTCCTAAGTATGGGAAGAAAGAGAAGTTTTTGTTGCTATGTCATGGATTTATCATTATTTCTTTTTCTACATATCTTTTGCTATGTTATGGATTTGGTGTAGGATATAGTTTTTGATTTTCCGTATCTTAATGGTTTTTATTTTCATGTAATACACTGCACTTAGAATAATTAATAATTTTTTGGTGATGTGATATGTTGTTGGGAAAATAATTCTTCATTGTGAATGGACTAAATAATTCTTCATTGTGAATGGACTAAATAATTCTTCATTGTTAGTGGACTGAATTTTAATTATCTAATTTATATTTGATTATAAATATGAGTTTAAGCTAAAAGTTTTAATTATTTAATTTATATTTAATTATAAATATGAGTTTAAGCCAAAATCTTATCTTTTTTTTTTTAATAATTTGTGTCATTTACTTGATAATTATAATAGGTAATTTATTAGTCATTCTACATGTAGTTTCAACCTCAAAACTTTGGGAGAATTTTCATATATTTTGTCTTCAATTTCAAGTTTTGGAAATCAAGAATAATGGGGATTACACTAATGAAATGCAACGCTTGATAGGATGGATGATTGAAAGACTTTTGATGGACAATAGTAGTGAAAGTGAAAATGTTTTTGATTGTGACATATCACTTCGATTTGAGCTTTCCTTTGTTATGTGATTGGAAAGTTTAGGTCCATGTGATACATTGCACTCCCACAAAAAAATTCTTACAATGCATTAGGAGAAGGGAAATTTTGGGTCTATGCGACACTCACAATTGCCTCCTTTTCTTGTTATAGGGCACTAAACTTGCAAGAGAATGGGGTTTTGAAGCCTTTGTTTCTTGGGTGCATATTTCCTTCTCTTGGAACCGTGATTTTCATCTCCTTGGGATTTCTTACTTTAAGGAAAATGGATCAAAGGAAAAAGGCCATTTATATTGTGGTGGACATGGCAATGAGGGTTTCTAAGGCTAAATATCAGAGAAAGTGAATGAATTCATTTGTATTGCATGCTAGTGTTATGTTGGGCAATGTGGTGAGTGTGTATTACACAATTGGACTGAAACTATAAAGGTGATCTCTCAAACTTGATGAAGTCCATTGATAAAGCGAACACCCCCATGCTTAAGGTAAGTCACATGCCTAAAGTATTGAGACCAATGCCAAGGAATGGATGATGCATGTGTTCACTACTTAAATGGGCTCAAGCTTCAAAGGTGATCTTCTAGACCTGATGAAGTCCCATGACAAAGTGAAGACCTCATGCTTGAGATGAGTCCCATGTTTGCATTATCAAGGTTGGTGTTAAGGAATCGAGAATTGAAGATGTCTAGATATATGGTGACCTATCAAGATCAACAGAGATGGAATGACTCAGAGGTCACGTCAACACATAGTTTAGATATAGTTACATAAGGGTAAAATCTTATCACATAAATGTAGAATAACATGTATAAGTAAGATAAAAAATAGCATATTTGTATAGCTATAAAAGTAAATATTTTGAAGGGTTTCAAATTAACAACGAGGATTACTTGTTATTGTTGATTAAGATTCTAATTATATGTTAGGATTCTATTTTCCATTTTAAGTATATCTAAATGGGTATTTAGAGATAGTAGTTTAACGTGGGAAATAAACATAACACCACTTACAAGTGGACCAAAATCCATCTTCATGTTCTCCTTGAGGCTTACCAAAAATTTAAAGTTATAGACTTTTTTCTTTAAATGTTGAAAATGCAGCAAGAAAATCTCAATTTGACCTTGCCTTGGTCAAATTAGAGAAAATTCAAATTTCCACATCACTAGAATCTTGAAGGTAGTTAATTGAGGTGGCATGGAACTTGTCACTTAGTTAACTCGGTTAATTCGAGTTGGGGAATCTTGAGTTCAATTTGGTATGATTGATTTCTAATTTGTAGCAATCTAATTTAATTAATTTGAGTTATGGTCAGTTAAACTAGTTCCAACTGTTGGACGAACTAGTGGAGGGTCAAATTGTGCAGTGGGACTTCAGTCACACTTAGTGATCAACCAATTAACTAATCAATCAACCCAAAATAGTTGATGCACACAGAGAATTTGAGTTACCGAGTTGAGATGGAGATTCCAAGGTAGTGTACTATTAGTTGTAGACTATTCCCATGTGTACATGTGGTGCATGCAGTCAGAGAATGAGCCTAAAGGAATTGCATAATCCAATTGAGAAAATTTCCTAAAAATTAGGGGTTAATTCCTCAAGGAAAAACGCAAGGAAATAGGAGCTTGAAGGGCTTGAAAATTGGCTAAGATTTGGGCAGAGTCAGTCTGACAGACGTAGAGATAGACTACACACTTGCAGGTTGTTCTCAGGCTTGAGCAACATATGTATTTCATCTCTATTCTTTGATTAATGCAATACATATAGAAAGGGGTTTTGAGCAGTCGATTTCCCCTAGATAAATCTATGTGCATGTGTGATGCTTATTTTTGCATGTTGATGTTATGTGTCTCGATCGTGAATTAAGGAATTAATTGATAATGATATCCCGAAACTAGGATCACTTGATGCCCAAAATCTAGCAACATGGAAGAAGTGTGTAGCCAAGACGAGGATAATTATATTAGAGGGAGTGTGAGACCATATTGTCTCAAATCTCTAGGGGAAAGAGACATCGTATTCAATGTGACAAGAATTGACAGATTTGTTCCAGAATAGTAGCGACCGCAGGAAACTGGCACTCAAGGACAAACTTCGAAGTATCAAGATGCAGAAGAATGACTCAATTCAATAGTATTTGAGCAGGTTCACACAATGTCGTGATGAACTTGCAGGAGTTGGTGTCACAGTCCCATATGATGATTTGGTAAGCCTAGCCCTTCTAGGCCTTCCCAAGCGCTGGCATAACTACCAAGATTCGGTGAATGGAAGGGAGAAACTGCCAAATTGGGAACGCTTATGGTCCTATTTGGTACAGGAGGAAATAAGGCGAAATACTAGATATGGGACTTCATCCAAGGGTGAGGGTGAAGAAAATTGTGCATTGGATGGAAATGAAAAGAAGGGAAAAGGGAAGAAATTCCAATCCAAACCAAAATCCATTCAAGGGGGCAAGAAGAAACATTTGTCAAAAATCAAATGCTTCCATTATCATGAATTCAGACACTATGCCATGAAGTGTCCACATAAGAAGACATGCAAGAAGACCTCAAGAGGAGTAGCAGGTGAATCCTTAGATTCACATTTCGAGCTTGAATTTACCCTCATTCCATGCATGGATAGCACAATGATGGGAAGCGTGTGGTGCTTAGACAGTGGTGACTCATTCCATATGATTTTTTCAGTGACCTGGAGGAGAAAGAATTTGTAGATGCACAATTGAGATGGGAGGCGATGGAAGGTACAACGTGACTAGGATCAGAACAATCACCTTTCAGAGGGAGTTAGGCTCCCCCTCGGGCTCAAGGATGTCATGTTCGTTCCAGGCCTCAAGAAAAATCTTGTCTCTATTGCAGTTTTGGAAGACCCTGGTTATGATGTGATCTTCAACAAAGGAAAGGCACTCATGAGACACATAGCCATGGGATAGCTGAAGCAAATCGGGGTTCCAGTGACGAACCTGTACAAGCTAGACATGGAGGATTGTGCTACATTGAGCACAAGGAAGAGAAGGTGCATAGCCGAAATGTCGATGAACTTTGGCATAGAAGACTGGGCCATTTGAATCATGGAGCTTTGAAGATCATATAACAAATAACCACAACCTTACTCAAAGGAGCACTTTAGCAACATGAGACATGCAAAGGGTGTACTTAGGGAAGTACACAAAATCCATCTTCCATGATCAGGACAACACGGCGCACACAGTCCTAGAAAGAATCCACTCTGATGTCTATGAAGCTTTCTTGACAGCCTCCACTGCCAGGCATAAATATTATGTCATATTTTTTGATGACTTCTCACAGAAGTGTTGGATATTATTCATGCAGAAGAAATATGAGACATTCTCCAAGTTCATAGAATTCAAGGCACTGGTTGAGAAAGAAATAGGCAAGAAGGTGAAAAATCTCAAGAGAAATAATGGAGGTGAGTACGTGTCATATGAGTTTCAAATTTTCTGTGCAAAAGAGCATTTAACAAGAGATGATAACATCCCACAAGCCACAATAGAATGGGGTGGCTTAGAGAAATAACTATAGCATTGTGGGAGCAACGAGAGCGATGCTGCATGACCAAGGCCTACCTCTGCACTTGTGGGATAAAACATGCAACACAACAGTCTATTTGCAGAATTAGAGTCCTCATCGGATTTTAGGCATGATTACACTGAAGAAGGATTTCTCAAGAAACCTCACGAAGATCTGGAGTAACCAAAAATTGATAAGTAGAGAGTGGAGACAACCACTCAAGAAGAACCATCCAAAGAAGGTAGGGAAAAGACGAGAGAAGCTAATAGACATGTGTAGGATGCAAGGGAGAATGTGTGTGCTCCCTCAAATCAATGTGGACAGATAAGGTCACCAGATCGGTACACTGACTACATGGCTCTGATGACTGAGCTTGTAGATACCGAGCCATCCTCTTTCGAGGAAGAAGTAGAGAAAAATGTATGGGTTGATGCAATGGTGGAGGAACACAAATCCATTATAAACAACAATGTTTGGGAAGTGGTCCCAAAACTAGCATAAAAATCAGTTGTGGGTTTAAGATGGATCTTTAAGGCAAAACATGTAACAAACGGAAGAATAGAAAATTTCAAGGTCTTATTTGTGACCAAGGGGTACTCTCAGGTTGAAGGGATTGACTATGAGGAGACCTTTACTCTTGTAGCAAGGTACTCATCCATTAGATAAATTCTTTCTCTGGCTGCACAGAAGGGGTGGAAGATCCACTAGATGGATGTGAAAACAACATTCCTCAATGAAGTTATTGAGGAGGGGGTGTATATCGAGAAACTAGAAGGCTTCGATACTTTTGATCGGAGTCTCATGTGTGCATAATCAAGAGAGCGTTGTATGGTCTCAAGCAAGCACCTCGTGCTTGGTACACCATGATCGATAGCTATCTCACTGTTTGGGCTTCACCAAAAGTGAAGCGGATGCAAACCTCTATCATGTTTTGGTAGAAGGTAAATTGTTTATTATTGTATTATATGTTGATGATTTTTTTTTAACTAATGATGAAAAATTGATTAGATCTTACAAGGAGGATCTTGCAAGAGGGTTTGAAATGAAGGACATGGGGCTCATGCACTAATTCATTGGATTGGAAGTATGGAAAGGAGAAGGGGAACTGTTTATCTCTCAGGGAAAGTATGCCAATGAGATACCTCAGAAGTTCTGCATGCAGAGTTGCAAATCCATGGAGACACCTCTAGCAACCAACTAGAGGAAGGAGGATGCCACTTCAGGTGAGGAAGTGGATGCTACTGTTTACTGGCAGTTGGTGGGTTCACTCATGTATCTTTTGAATTCACAACGAGTTATGTGCTATGCAATCAACCAGTTGAGCCAAGCTATGGTTTGACTGAACAAATTATTTTGGAGGGGAGCTAAGCATGTTCTAGGGTACCTCAGAGGCACTACTCAGTTTGGACTATGGTACATACAGGTAGAGGGAGTGAAGCTATGTGGCTTCACAGATGCAGATTGGGCAGGGAGTCCATCAGACCGGAAGAGTACACCAGGAGGAATTTTTAGTGTTGGGTTCGCAGTTGTTCCTTAGTACAACAAGAAGCAAATATCTGTGGCACTCAGCTCAACATAAGCAGAATAAATGGCTGCCAGTCAGGCAACATGTGAGGCTATATGGATGAGAAAGATTCTTGTTCGATTATTTGGTCAGATGATGGATCCAAATGTGATCTACTTTAATAATCAAAGTTGCATCAAACTCTCTGAAAACCTTATTTTTCATGATCGATCCAAGCATATATATATCCGATATCACCATCTACGATATTGTGTGTAGAGGCAGATAATATTTTTGTAGTAAATTCCAACAGAGGAACAAGATGTCAACATTTTGATAAAGACTTTTTTAAGTGGAAAATTCAAGTTCCATAGAGGCATGACTAGGGTGACAGATAATCCATTTCTTGCTGAGAGGAAGTGTTGAAAATGCAACAATAAAATATCAGTTTGACCTTGCCTTGGTCAAACTAGATAAAATTCGAATTTCCACATCACAAGAATCTTGGAGGTAGTTAACTGAGGTGACATGGCACTTGTCACTGAGTTAATTAGAGTTGGGAAAGATTGAGTTCAATTTAGTATGATTGATTTCTAATTTCTAGCAATCTAATTTAGTTAATTTGAGCTATGATAAGTTAAACTAGTTCCAATTGTTGGATGAACTAGTGGAGGGTCAAGTTGTGCAATGGGACTTCAGTCACACTCAGTGATCAACCAGTTAACTAATCAATAAACCCAAAATAATTGATGCATGAAAAGAATTCGAGTTACCCAGTTGAGATGGAGATTCCAAGGTAGTGTACTATCAGTTGTAGACTATTCCTATGTGTACACGTGGTGAATGCAGTCAGAGAATGAGCCGAAGGGAATTACACAATCCAAATGAGGAATTTTCCTAAAAAATAGGGGCTAATTCCCCAAGGAACATCGCAAGGAAATAAGAGCTTGGAGGGCTTGAAAATTGTCTAAGTGTTGACCAGAGTCAGTCAGTCAGGTAGAGAGATAGACTGTACACCTGCAAGTTGTGCTCATGCTTGAGCAACATATGCATTTCATCTCTATTGTTTGATTAATGCAATACAATAGGAAGGGGTTTTGAGAAGTTTCTTTCCCCTAGATAAATCTATGTGCATGTGTGATGTTTCTTTTTGCATATTGATGTTATGTGTTCTCAATTGTGAATTACTTTCCGCATAGCAGTAGAGTAGATTTTAGTCTTGTGTTTTAGTAAATTTCATGAGCGATTTTGAATCTACACAATAATTTCTACATTAAACCCAAAAACATTTAAGGGATTTTGTTGTGGATATCTCGAAAATGTCCCCAAGTTGATAGTGGATCAAATGGAATTGATAATGGCTAAGTAAATAGAGGTTAAGATAAATCAATTACATTATTCATGGAGAGATCTAATAGATGTTCTTGATTTTATAGTGGTTTTGAAGCATCATTGATTATTAACACTACAATCCAACACTACTCTAATAAAACTCTTCTATACAAATTCAATGCATAGTTTAAACTAATACAAATTATTGAAGGTACACTTTGTCTATGGAGGTTGCTTCATTATCATTTTTGAGAGTGTGAAGCAAAGGAGGTCAATTATGGAAACATTACCATGGTTTTGGGGTAGTGCTTTCTTTTCTTTGCAGCATGGTTCATGAAATTCAACCCAACAAGCATCTACATTTTTGAAGTAAGTGGGTAATGTTCTGAAATTTTTTCTTAAAATTGACTCAAGTGATGTCAAAATAGGTATGATCACCTCTTACAAAATGTGGAGGTTAACTTGAGTGAACGTGTATCCAATCATATCACGATAAAATCTTAGAATGGTTTTTGGTAAGACAAAAAATGGTGGGAAGACATTTGATTCTATGAGAGGTTAAGAAGCATGTGGATGATAAAACTTCATCTAATGATCAATTAACCTATGTCAACCATTTGGGGTAGTGTGAGCCTTTATATGACCCCACGGTTTCTGAGTTTTGATGCTAGTACCATAGTGGTATCCAAAATGTCGGTTTTGGTTAGATTACATAGCCTCCCTCTCAAATTTTGACATGATTTTTTTTTTAAATGAATAATAAATACTTTGGGGAAGTTTATAAAGTTGGATATGGATAGATCCATAAAAGTAATTTTTACTTTTTCCAAGATTTGTATAGAGGTAGACCTTAGTAAAGGTTTACTAGATCGTATACTTTTTCTTCATAACAACATTCAGTGGTCACAACCTTTAGATTTTGAAAATATGACATTTAGATGTTGTATTTGGCTTCAAATGTGACACTTATAAAATATGTTGGAATTATGATAAAGGTGTTGTCCTTGATGGCAACCCACTTGTAAAAAAGTTCATAGATCAGTTTAAAGGCGTCAGAGTGATGGAACAAATGACAGAATGATGGGACAGAGGTTTGCAAGTTAAAATAAGAAGATTATTAAAAGATTTGAATATCTATACGCGGGTTAGTGAAGGCAAAGTCACGTATACACGCGGGTATGAAGAAACAAAGTCGCTTATGTGTTGGCGCACTAATTTATAACACAAGGGGTCTTTACCATGGTATTAGCCCACAATATTGAGCGTAGTAACGACTATTTGATCCCATTCAAGAATACCATCGAAACTTGTGTGGTTTTGGCTCATGGTATTAGCTAAGACTCAAACTATATAAGGAGGTGAAAATCAAAGTACTACGTGTGCATGAGTAATGTTAATGAATGATTACTCCAATCTGAAGTATATTTGCATGGTATGGGCTATAGTTGATTGATAGATCTCATATATTGATGCACTCATGAATACAATGATGGATCAAGATCTGTAGACCTGAAATGACTATTTATTTGCATGATATGTTTATGAGTTGTTTAGATCTGTGGTCTGGCGCATGTTTGCTGCAGTGAAGGGTATGATCTGAGTAAGTTTGAAGTTCTGAAGTATTGTGCAGTCCAGAATGATTTACAAATCTATATGCGGGTTTGACATGAGGAAGGCACATATACACACAAGTTTGGTTCTGCAAAGTAGCGTATATGCTCAGTGATATGTTGAGATCTATACGCGAGTTGGTTTCGATATAAGCGTGTTCATACACGAATAAGTCTACTGAATGGCGTGTATGCAAGCCAAGGTTTTGCTAAAGAATATTGAAGAAAATATTTGATCAGTTTTATTGTATTTATATTGTTTGTCAATTATGTCTTCATATAGATCTAGGTTATTTGAGTATTTATTATGCTGCCAGTTGATTGTGATTAAAAATCAGTTTTTGGTTGGTAGATTGATGATTCAGTGAATGATTTGGTATAATTATATGTTTATGTTTGAAGTAAGGTATTGGGTTTAAATGAATGTAGTGGGTCCAGTCTGAAAATATGATGAAAAGAGGCCTACAAGTTGTGATGTATTGAAGTCGGTGGATCTAGTGTGAAAATTTATGAAACGTGGTCCGTGACGGTGTTGAGGGTTTGAGCCTTCAATGAGGACGTTAAAGCTTCCTTCCAGTAGGAGCTGGTGATCATATCAGGGGTTTCTAGCTCCCTTCCAACAGTGGCTGGTAAACGAGAGTAGGGGTTTGAAGCTCCCTTCTAATGGCAGCTGGTAAACGAGATCAGGGGGTTGGAGCTCCCTTCCAGTAGCAGTTGGAGAACGAGTGAAGGTTGCAACCTTTTGCAGCTGGGTGCCTGTGTGCTAGTATGAGTCTGCGCTAATACAAGATTTTAAGCAGTTTTCTATATAATAAATATTGAAGACAAAGACGACAACAACAATGGTTTTCTCCCACATTAGGTTTCCACCTTAAATCCTAGTGTTCATGTGTGTTTTTTATGTGTGATGGTTTATTTTGTTCTTATTATACATGTTTACTGCTTACTAAATTTCTGATGAATTAAGGATGCACTAGTCTAAGTAAAGTTATTGAAGATTTATCTGATTTATAAGTTCTTTGGGCATACACAAGTTTGCTTAGTGAAAGTCGTGTACATACGCTAGTTGGATTAATAAAAGTCGCGTATAGAAATTAGTAAAGAAAAGTAAAAGTTTGTGTGAGTTTTAAATACTGATTCACCCCCCAGCCCCAACCCCCCCCTAGTATTCTTCCCAACAAAATCTGTATCCTCAGGCAAAGAAAGAATTCAAAAGAAAAGATAAACAAACCCAAAATCCAAAGGGATGGTAGTTCTCAGATCAACATCTCTTTGAAACATAGAAGGAAGAAAATATAGAGAATTATACAAGTATTGGTGAGCAGAATCCACAAGAAATATTAGTGGAAGGTGGGGTTGAGGAGGCAATAAGTATGGTTCAAAGCTCGAATAAAGCAACATCAATTTCAGTTCAACAACAACAACAAAATGAGAATAATTCCCTTGAAAAAGAGGAGGGTGGTACTAAAAGAATACATGCACTAGACAATACAGACCAAGATAAATAAGTATCTATGAACACGGAAGAGTATCAAATGGCTATTGTAAGTGCCACTTCCTACTATGGTGGTTGGCGAAAAGTGGAGAAAAAAAAGGCTAAAACCAATAGCTAAGTGTTTTCACTCTTAGCTTCCAAATATATTTTTCATTTTCTTGTGTTTCTCTTTTTAGTTTTGTTTTATTGAGCACCAATCATTAACTTAAATGATCAAATGCTTTTTAACATTTGCAAAATGTAATTTGTTTTTTTAAATCAAATTTCAATTTTCTTTAAGAAAAAAAATATATTAACCATTATTAACAATTTTCCTATTACCCTCAAACCTAAAAATAAGATAAAGTGTAAAAAATTGAATAATAGCTGAATTATTCACCGAGATTATCCTGATTACACACTATTTAAGCTTCATGCATAATACATAACCTCTTCTACAATTGATCATCAATTTGTGGAATTAGAAGCAGTCGCATGCACACATTAAAACAATAATCAAGCACACATATAACACAGTATGTAATGGGGAAAGCATACAGCTGAAAACCCCCAACTATTTGTATATTATAATGATAGAGAACGTGTAACAATACATAGCACAAAGCTCCTCACAGCTCTCAGCACTATGCCATATGCTACACACAAACTAGCTCAGATATGAACAAGTCACAAGTTCAAATCTCCTCCACAAGTCTGCTTGCCTCTACTGCGCAATCCAAGATGAATAATGATGAGATCCAAGTTCGAATCCCACTGGCTTGTACTGTGCAATCCTCATTGGCAATCTCAATCAATGTGTGTGCAAATCTCATGCACAAGTATAGTCACAACTGATAGTCACACTCACCCTTTCACCCACCTCTAACACTGGTCTCCACTGAACTGTCCATGCATTGCAGTTAACTGATGTGTTCTTTAGTTGATTTATGAGTTAATAATTAGTGAATTAATTAATAATTAATTCACACCACTCATCACTAGTGTATTTATTAGTTAGACTAAATACAACTATTTCAACTAAGTTAAACCGAACACAACTCCACCAACTGTCTCATCAACTCCACCAAACTCTGCCACATGAGTTCTAACTGAAGTCAACCATGCAATAGCTCAAATAACCCTTAGAAAAAGCGTATTTCCTTCTGTCAGCTACATGTGCCACATCCAAGCATCAAACTGAAGTGCTCCAAGAGGATAAGATAATGTTTATAGTCTAAATATTATTAAGGGTTAATAATATTCGACTGTTCTATTTTTAGCCCGGCAGTCTAAAAATAGATTCCGCCCAATGTCTAAAAATAGAGGTCCATTTATTTTTACCAACATGACCAATCATTCATAAATAGCATCCTGCAACTCATAGACCATGATCCATATGTCTAAAACTAGACATGGTCTAAAAATAGACTTTGCGCCAAAAATAGCCTGCGGGCCCACTTAGTGAAGGCGACTTCATTTCACTAAGCTCCATCATCTTGTTGCATTTTCAACACTCCCTCTCAACAAGATATGGATTATCTGCAACCCCTATCCTGCCTCTGTGGAATTCGAACTTGCTCCTGGTGAGCGCCTTCGTCAAGATGTCAGCATCCCGATCCTCCGTGGGAACATATGAAAGTAACATGATTCTCCGCTGAACACAATCTCTGATATGATGGTACCTGATGTCGATGTGTTTGGATCTATCATGAAATACTGGATTAGCCGAGAGTTTAATGCAACTCTGGTTATCACAATAAATCACAGTAGGCTCCAAGTGTGACCCAAACAACCCGACCAGGATCTTCCTCATCCATATGGCCTCGCATGCAGCCAAGCTTGCTGCCATATACTCAGCCTCTGCTGAACTGAGTGCCACGGATCTCTGCTTCCTGCTATACCAAGAAACTGTTGTCGACCTGATACTGAATATCCCTCCAGATGTGCTCTTTCTGTCCGTTGGGCTCCCTGCCCAATCTGCATCCGTGAAGCCACATAGCTTCACCTCATCCTCCTGTCTGTACCGCAAGCCATATCTCAATGTGCCTCTAAGATAACACAATACATGCTTGCCTGCCTCCCAAAAGAGCTTGGTAGGCTTAACCATAGCTTGTGAAAGCTGGTTAACTGCATAGCATATGTTGGGTCGTGTATTGACCAGATACATAAGCGACCCCACCAACTGTCGATAAACAGTGGCATCCACTACCTCCGCCGAAGTAGCATCCTCCTTCCTCTAACCACCAGGAAGAGGAGTATCAACAGGCTTGCAGCCATGCATTTTTAACTTCTCCAGTATCTCCCGGGCATACTTACCCTGAGAAAAAAACAGTCCATCACTGCGCTGCCAAATTTCCAATCCCAGGAAATAATGAAGGAGACCCAAGTCCTTCATCTCAAACTCTCTAGCAAGATCCTCCTTGCATGAAAGTATCAACAGCTCATCACCAGTCAAAATAAAATCATCTACATAAAGTACAATGATCAGCAACTTACCCTCCACCATAATCTGGTACAGGTTAGGCTCCGCCTCACTCTTGGAGAATCCAAGTCTGGTGAAATAACTGTCTATCCGTGTGTACCAAGCACGAGATGCTTGTTTCAACCCATACAATGCTCTCTTGAGTCTGCACACATGCGACTCACTGCTGAAGATCTCGAAACCTTCAGGCTTCTCTATGTACACCTCCTCCTCAATGACTCCGTTGAGGAACACAGTATTCACATCCATCTGATGAATGTGCCACCCCATCTGCGCTGAGAGAGCTAGGATCGTCCGTATGGAGGAATACCTTGCGACAGGTGCAAAGGTCTCCTCATAATCGATCCCCTCTATCTGTGAGAAGCCTCGGGAAACAAATCAGCCTTGTACTTCTCCACACTCCCGTCAGCCGCCTGCTTCACTTTGTAGATCCATCTCGAACCCACCACTGATTTCCCCTCCGGTCTTGGGACAATCTCCCATGCATTGTTTCTGACAATCAAATCATACTCTTCCACCATAGCATCTACCCATGTGGGGTCCTCCACAGCTTCCTCGAAAGAGGATGGCTCTGTCACGACACATTTGCTCACAAGAGCCATGTATCCAGTGTACCGATCCGGTGACTGTCTGTGTCTGCGCTGTGCTGTAGGTGGTCCTACAACCTTCTCTGCATCTTGAGCCAGTCGCTCAGCTTCTATAATGCGCTTCCGCCCTCTGATGGTTGGCGCTGCATGAGTGGTCTCTTCCACTCCATGAACTTCCTCTTATGGCTGATCCACATCCTAAAGCTCATTCTTAGGAACTAATAGCTCCTCATCTGCATGCAAGTGTGGCTCCCTCTCAAGCGAACACTTCATGGCTTTCTCCTCCTGAAATTTTATATCCCGTCGCACAACAGTCTTGCGACTGTCTGGAAAATACACACGATAGTTGTGGGGCATATCAGTGTACCCCAAAAATATCCCAACCTCTGCGGTCGGCTCCAGCTTCTTCCTGGCATCCTTCGTCACATGAATGTAAACAGGTGAACAAAAAATCCTCAAATGGGAAATATCAGGCCTCTTACCAGAAAATGCCTCCTCGGGTGTACTCATGCCAAGTATCCTGTGAGGACAACGGTTCTGCACATATACTGCAGTATTGCATGCCTCCACCCACAAGTGAATGGGTAGGCTCTGATCATGCAACATCGCCCGGCGGTAACACTCCACGATCGTTTTGGTTCTTTCCGCCCGCACCCGGCCCGCGGCGGGGCGGGGGTGCTATGAGCCTCTCCGACCTCCTTCGTGCCGCAAAAGTCCTTGAATTCGCTGCAGATGAATTCACCACCATTTTCGCTCCTAAGAGCCTTCACCTCGCTTCCCGATTCCTTCTCAAATCCGGCCGCCTTTGAACTCACAACTTTGAGTATGTCTCGCTCTTCTTCTCGCATGAAGAAGATCCGAAGACTTTCGAGAAAATCATCAACAAAGATCACATAGTACTTGTGCTTTGCTGTCGAAGCTACTGAGAAAGGTCCACACACGTCCGTGTGAATTCTCTCAAGGATCGTCGTGGCGCGACTATCCTTCTCGTGAAAGGTGGCTTTCACAAATTTTCCCAAGGTACACCCCTTGCACTGATCTGACTGCACAAGAGTGCCTTTAGGAAGCCCAGTAGAAATCTGCTGTAGTATCTTCAAAGCTCCATGGTGAAGGTGGCCCAATCTCCGGTGCCACAACTCACCATCATCCTAGCTCACCACTCCTTCAGCCTTGCATGCCATTGCTGCACAGCCATCTACATGCAATTGATAAAGGTTCTTGACTCGAACCCCTATCTTCCAAGTTTCTCCAGTTGTCTTACTGCACAGGAAATCCTTTCCCTCGCTGAAGACAACATCATACCCCTTGTCTTCTAACATCGCCATAGAGATAAGATTATTCTTCAATCCTGGAACATGCATCACATCCTTCAATACGAAGGGTTTACCAGACTCCCTCTCAAAGGAAATGGTACCGATACCGGTCGCACTGTATCTACCATCATTTCCCATCTCGATGTGCATTCCAAGATCTTTCTCATCCAGATCTGAAAACAAATCTCGATCTCTTGTCATGTGAAAAGACAGACCACTGTCCAAGAACCAAACTGAACCCATCACACTTGATGCCAAGCATGCGATCAGAAAAAAATCCAGCTCAAACTGCGAGGCCAAGGCCTCTCATGCTGCAGATCCAGCAGCATGCTTATTTTTCTTCTTTTGTGGACAATTTGTGGCATAATGTCTGTGCTGGTGACAGTGAAAGCACTTCACCTTGGACATGTCCTGCTTCTTGCCTTTCGCACTGGAATGAGAAGCTTTCTTGCTCTTCCCTTTCTTTGCTTTGGCAGCCAAAGCGCAATTTTCTTCATCAGATGCCTTTGATGAAGGTCCGTCCCTGGTACTTCGCCTTATCTCCTCTTGCTTGAGATCCGACCAAAGTCGCTCCCATCCTGGCAATTTCTCCCGACCATTGGCAGAGTCCTGATAGGAATGCCAACTCTTTGGAAGACTAAGGAGAGCCAGGTCCACCAAGTCCTCCTCATCTACAGTCACCCCCACACTTACCAGCTCATCCCTGCATTGGGTGAACTTCGTGAGGTACTTGGATACACTGTCGCCTTTCTCCATCTTTATGTTTCTGAGTTTATCCTTGAGCGCCAACTTCCTCTGGTCGATCTTGCTTTGGAATAAATCTGTCAACGCTTTCCACATCAAGTATGGACAAGTTTTTCCATGCAGGATGGATACAATGTGATCCTTCACACCCTCCAACAGAATCCTTCGACATTTTGCTGTCTTCTTTTGCCAAGCCTCAACTTGAGCAGCATCAGTAGGCTTTGGGACTTCAGCATCTATGAACTCCTTCAACCCGTTATCTTCTAACAACGCCTCCATCCTGTCCTTCCATGCAACATAATTCGAGCTGCCCTCATGGGCATACTCCAATCGCAATCCGTTGAAAGACATTTTGACTTCGACACCAAGAAAACACTGCTGCAAATTCGAATTCACCAGCTCAAAACTCACTCGCTTCTGATCTGTGAGAACAAAGTATTTCTAGCATAGAGATCGACTGTAGGGGCATTTACTGGATTTATCACCTTTCAAAGAAAGGATGGATCCAGAGGCTACCTGGCCCGCTTATAGACTCTGTCTACCGAAATAAATCGTAATCACTATAATAGATCCGATGATCAATTTAGCTCTGATACCATGTAAAAAATTGAATAATAGCTGAATTATTCACCGAGATTATCCTGATTACACACTATTTAAGCTTCATGCATAATACATAACCTCTTCTACAATTGATCATCAATTTGTGGAATTAGAAGCAGTTGCATGCGCACATTAAAACAATAATCAAGCACACATATAACACAGTATGTAATGGGGAAAGAATACAACTGAAAACTCCCAACTATCTGTATATTATAATGATAGAGAACATGTAACAATACATAGAACAAAGCTCCTCACAGCTCTTAGCACTATCTCATATGCTACACACAAACTAGCTCAGATATGAACAAGCCACAAGTTCAAATCTCCTCCACAAGTCTGCTTGCCTCTACTGCGCAATCCAAGATGAATAATGATGAGATCCAAGTTCGAATCCCACTGGCTTGTACTGCGCAATCCTCATTGGCAATCTCAATCAATGTGTGTGCAAATATCATGCACAACTATAGTCACAACTGATAGTAGACTCACCCTTTCACCCACCTCTAACACTGGTCTCCACTGAACTGTCCATGCATTGCAGTTAACCGATGTATTCTTTAGTTGATTTATGAGTTAATAATTAGTGAATTAATTAATAATTAATTCACACCACTCATCACTAGTGTATTTATCAGTTAGACTAAATACAACTAGTTCAACTAAGTTAAACCGAACACAACTCCACCAACTGTCTCATCAACTCCACCAAACTCCGCCACATGAGTTCTAACTGAAGTCAACCATGAAATAGCTCAACTAACCCTTAGGAAAAGCATATTTCCTTCTGTCAGCTGCATGTGCCACATCCAAGCATCAAACTGAAGTGCTCCAAGAGGATAAGATAATGTTTATAGTCTAAATATTATTAAGGGTTAATAATATTCGACTGTTCTATTTTTAGCCCGGCAGTCTAAAAATAGATTCCGCCCAATGTCTAAAAATAGAGGTCCATCTATTTTTACCAACATGACCAATCATCCATAAATAACATCCTGCAACTCATAGACCATGATCCATATGTCTAAAAATAGACAGTCTAAAAATAAACTTTGCGCCAAAAGTAGCCTGCGGGCCCACTTAGTGAAGGCGACTTCATTTCACTAAGCTCCATCATCTTGTTGCATTTTCAACATAAA